>CATNWA010014102.1:0-52500 GCA_951230385.1 Staurois parvus
TCTGCCAATCCCTCCGCTGGCTTCCAGTTGCCCAACAAATAAAATTCAAAACAATGACGTATAAAGCCGTTCATAACACTGCCCCAAATTACATCACCGATCTTGTCTCTGAATACCACCCAAACCGTACTCTCCGCTCCTCACACAACCTCCTACTCTCTAGCTCCCTTGTCTCCTCCTCCCATGCTCGTCTCCAGGGCTTCCCCCATCCTCTGGAACTCCCTACCCCAATTTACCAGACTATCGCCTACTCTGCTCACTTTTAGGTGCACTCTGATCACCCATCTCTTCAGGGAAGCCTACCCCGCCCCCAGCTAATACTGGAATCTTCTACTCTTCAAACCAGTCCACCCCCCACAGCTAATTACCTCTTGCACCACTAGCCCCTCCCTCCTAGATTGTAAACTCCATGGAGCAGGGCCCTCTATCCCTCCTGTATTGAACTGTATTGTCTCCCACTATAATGTAAAGCGCTGAGCAAACCGTTGGCGTTATAGAAATCCTGTATAATAATAAAGTCAGTGTTCATAATCAATAACAATACTAGGAATCCAGCTGATGACAGATGATGAGTGTTGGAAAGGCCAGGATAACAGATGTGGAAGTTGGAATATCTCGTTAGACCGTGCAGGCTGTGTGCTGTACACGTATAGCGGGGAAGGCTGCTAGATGTCCGCTCTGTATCGCACACATAGGCCGTAGCGGCATCCTATAGGACAACGGTGACCGCCCATCCTCCTCCGTACAGCTGAGAGCTGGGAGCACCTGAGGGGGAGGAGCCAATCACTGACACATTCCCGGCCACATACTCCGACCTCCAACCAATGGCCTCCAGCATCGCCCAGGACTGAGACAACATGGAGCACATCAGGCTGCCGAAGGTTAGTGCGACACCGACAGAGGTGATGTGAGGATGGGGAGAGCACATCCCGTCCTCGGAGCATGCACCCTGCATCTGTCCATCCATGCCTCCCTCCTTCCATCCATCATTGGCTCCATCCTCACTCGCCTTGTTTATCTGTTTCTCCCTCCTCGGCAGTCCTATATCCGGCCCTGATCCATCTCTGTATCCGAGCACAGAGGGATATCAGTGCTGATGACAGTGTGGGCTCCCGGCCATTATTACCCTGCATAGCCCAGAGTGGAGATGCAGGCCTGGCTGCCTAATCTGAGATTAGGATGATGTGCTTAGTGCTGGCGATTGCTCATGGCTCTCCATTACATTATTGATGGGTGGTTTAGGGCTTCCCTCCCTCCTATATGTGTTCCTGATAGAGCACATCCCTCTTGTTTTTGGGAAGTACAGTGACACTCCTATCCACCATACATCCCATCTACAGCCATGTCCATCTCCAGATCCAACATACGTCCCATCTACAGCCATATCCATCTCCAGATCCAACATACCATTTACAGCCATAACCATCTCCAGATCCACCACACGTCCCATCTACAGCCTATATCCATCTCCGGATCCACCATACATCCCATGTACAGCCATATCCATCTCCAGAGCCACCATACATTCCATCTACAGCCATAGCCATCTCCAGATCCACCAGACGTCCCATCTACAGTCATTGCCATCTCCAGATCCACCAGACGTCCCATCTACAGTCATTGCCACTACAGTCATAGCCATCTCCAGATCCACCAGATGTCCCATCTACAGTCATAGCCATCTCCAGATCCACCAGACGTCCCATCTACAGTCATAGCCATCTCCAGATCCACCAGACGTCCCATCTACAGTCATATCCATCTCCAGATCCACCAGACGTCCCATCTACAGTCATAGCCATCTCCAGATCCACCAGACGTCCCATCTACAGTCATATCCATCTCCAGATCCACCAGACGTCCCATCTACAGTCATATCCATCTCCAGATCCACCAGACGTCCCATCTACAGTCATATCCATCTCCAGATCCACCAGACGTCCCATCTACAGTCATATCCATCTCCAGATCCACCACACGTCCCATCTACAGTCATATCCATCTCCAGATCCACCACACGTCCCATCTACAGTCATATCCATCTCCAGATCCACCACACGTCCCATCTACAGTCATATCCATCTCCAGATCCACCACACGTCCCATCTACAGTCATATCCATCTCCAGATCCACCACACGTCCCATCTACAGTCATATCCATCTCCAGATCCACCACACGTCCCATCTACAGTCATATCCATCTCCAGATCCACCATACGTCCCATGGACAGCCATATCCACCATACGTCCCATGGACAGCCATATCCACCATGCATCCCATGGACAGCCATATCCACCATGCATCCCATGGACAGCCATATCCACCATGCATCCCATGGACAGCCATATCCACCATGCATCCCATGGACAGCCATATCCACCATGCATCCCATGGACAGCCATATCCACCATGCATCCCATGGACAGCCATATCCACCATGCATCCCATGGACAGCCATATCCACCATGCATCCCATGGACAGCCATATCCACCATGCATCCCATGGACAGCCATATCCATCTCCAGATCCACCATACATTCCTTGTACAGTGATATCCATCTCCTGTCGTTATGGCTGAAATCTTTCATGGTCTGCCTTGGCTTGGTATGAAGAGATCCCTGAACTTTCCACTTCTTAATAGGTGATTTAACAGTACTGAGTGGCATTTTCAAGGCTTTGGACATCTTTTTATGTCCTTTTCCATCTTTATAAAGTTCCATTACCTTGTTACGCAGGACTTTTGACAGTATTGACAGTTCTTTTCTGATCCCCATGGCTCAATATCTAGCCTAGTCAGTGCTTCTACGTAAGAGCTAACAAACTCCTTGACTATTTATACACTGACACTAATTGCTATTTATACACTGACACTAATTGCAATTTAAAAAAGCCACAGATGTGGGTATATGTGTATATATATATATATATATATATATATATATATATATATATATATATATACACACTGTTTACTAGGACAGCAGTACACAAGTATGGAGATATTAATCAGAGGTTGTCTGTAGAACGGTATGTTGTTTTCCCTCTCCTCCTTTGGCCGTTTCCTGTTATCTGATTCATAATGTCCTCATTGTCTGGGGAAGTGATGGGCAGAGTAGAGGGAGATGATGTGACTGAGATGATGCTGTAATGAGGTTACATATAAGTGGTAGTTAATGGGCCAACGATCCTTTCCAGAGAAGGCAAACCTCATTCGTTGTAGTAGGCACTACACTTGATCTTCTCTATTTTCTGAAGAGAACAGAACATGTATTTTCATTCTGCCTTCATAACTAGTATTTTCTTAGATTGACCTACTCCTCTTTATAGAATGTACAACCCCCAAGCTGTGATGGTTTCATTTAAATCCAAGTTCTAGGTAGATATAAAACTGTATACACCGATCTGCCATCATTTTATGACCATTGACCGGTAAAGTGAATAACATTGATTGTCTTGTTTCATTGGCACCTGAAAGTAGGTGAGATATATTAGGCAGCAAGTAATCATGTTGTCCCTGAAGTTGATGGGTTGAAAGCAGAAAAAAATGGGCATCAGAATTTTTGTGTGTGTGTGTGGTGGGGCTGCATAGTTTAAAGGGTTAGTTCACCTTTACCACCTTTTCTGTAGGGGTCCCTCAAGGTTCCGGACTTGGGCCCCTACTCTTCTCCATCTGCACCTCCTCCCTTGGTCACTTGATAAACTCCCATGGCTTTAAGTACCATCTCTATGCTGATGACACACAAATCTATCTTTCTACTCCTCACCTCACCCCTTCTGTCTTCACTCTCATTACTAACCTACTAAGTGACATATCAGCATGGAGGTCACTCCACTTCCTCAAACTCAATCTTTCAAAAACTGAGCTCTTAGTATTCCCCCCAGCCCGTGCCCCCTCCCCTGACTTCTCCATCATGATCAATAACACAATCATCAGTCCCTCCCCTCATGCCAGGGTACTAAGTGTAATCCTAGACTCCCATTTGTCCTTTCAGCCCCAAATCCAATCCCTGTCC
The DNA here is from genome assembly GCA_951230385.1 of Staurois parvus. Classification (NCBI taxonomy): domain Eukaryota; kingdom Metazoa; phylum Chordata; class Amphibia; order Anura; family Ranidae; genus Staurois; species Staurois parvus. Next base: position 4,017 of record CATNWA010014102.1, read on the forward strand.
AAATCTGTAGACTTCACCTCTGTAACATCTCCAAGATACGCCCATTCTTAACCTTGGAAACTACTAAGCAACTTATTCACTCCCTTGTTATCTCTCGCCTTGACTATTGTAACTCCCTCCTCATTGGCCTACCTCATCACAGGCTATCCCCTCTTCAGTCTCCATGAATGCTGCTGCCAGACTCATTCACCTTACTAACCGTTCCATATCTGCCATCCCTCTCTGCCAATCCCTTCACTGGCTTCCCATTGCCTTCTCCAGAGCTTCCCCCATCCTCTGGAACTCTCTACCCCAATTTATCAGATGATCGCCTACTCTGCTCACTTTTAGGCGATCTCTGAAAACCTATCTTTTCAGGGAAGCCTATCCTGCCCTCAGCTAATAATGGAATCTTCTACTCTTCCTACCAGTCCATCCCCCACAGTTACTACCTCTTGTACCACTAGCCCCTCCCTCCTAGATTGTAAGCTCCAAGGAGCAGGGCCCTCCTATCCCTCTTGTATTGAACTGTATTGTTACTGTATTGTCTCCCGTTATATTGTAAAGCGAAAGAGCAAACTGTTGGCGTTATATAAATCTCGTATAATAATAATTACCAAAAAAACTGCCTATGCAGGTAAGGGGGTGTCTGTTGATAAAAAAACCAAACCATGCAGCTCTGACTAAAGATGTAATTTGCTATAGGTGTAAGCCATTTACATACCTCACAAAGCCTGCCTGGGATACTCCCAGGATGTTGCCAGGATGTTGCTAAGTGAGGACTAGTCCTTCCTGCTCACCTCCACCATCACAGGAGTGGGCTCTCAAATGCTAAGCTTGGAGCTACTACCTCAGGGGAGGAAAGAGCGTGTGAGGGGGTTTGATTTAGAGAACTCACTCCTGTGATGGTGGAAGTGAGAAGTAACGACTTGGCCTCAGTTAGCAACATCCTTGGAGTATCCCAGTCAGGCTTCATGAGGTAGGTAAATGGCCTACACCTATAACAAGAGCAATATACATCTTTAGTCAGAGCTGCATGGTTTGTTTGTTTTTCTACAGACAACCCTTACCTGCATAGGCAGTTTTTTTTTATTTGGTAAAGGGGAACTAACCCTTTAAAGCAGAGCTATAGGCAAAACGGTTTTTTTTTTTTTTTTTTTTCATTTTGGAGGGAGGGTTATAACTCCCTGTCAGTTTATTTTTTTGCCATCTATGTCCCATTGGGGAGATTACCCTTCACTTCCTTTCCCCTAGTCAAAGCAGGAAGTGAGAAGAAATTACTGCAAATGAAGGGAATTCCATGGGGACCCCCAAGTCACCAGAACTAGTGTCCCCATTGGAAACTTTCCCCTTTATTACTTTTCTGGGGACAACCTAAAATTTTAAATTTTCTTTTACTTTCACTTTCAGTGAGAATGGGAAACAGGACAAATAGGGTGAATCTCCCTAACAGGAGAAAATACTGCACTAAAAACCGAACAGGTGTTCTAACTGACTTCCAAAATGTTTTGCCTTTAGTTCTACTTTAAAACCAGTCAGTGTACTGACCCATGTCCACAACCAAAAGTGCCTACAGTGGACATCAGGACTGGACCACAGAGCATTGGAAGAGGGTGGCCTGATCTGATGAATCAGGTTTCCTTTTACATGATATGGATGGCCAGGTACATGTGCATTGCTTACCTGAGGAAGAGATGGCACCAGGATGGGAAGAAGGCAAGCCGGTAGAGGCAATGTAATGCTTCGGGCAATGTTCTGCTGGGAAACCTTGGGTACTGACATTCATGTAGATGTACTTGACACACATCACCTACCTAAACAATGTTGCTGACCAAGTACACCCCTTCATGGAAACGATATTCCTTGATGGCTGCCACCTCTTTCAGTAGAATAATGATCCCTGCCACTGTTCAAAAATCGTTTGAGGAGCACAACAATGAGTTTGAGGTGTTGACTTGGCCTCCAAATTCTCCAGATCGCAATCCAATTAAGGAAGGTGGGAGGTGCAGGAAAAACAAGTCTGATCCATGGAGGCCCCACCTTGCAACTTACAGGACTTAACAGTATTAAACCCCAAAGTAACAATTTACTGTAGCTTATCAGTTCTTTGAAATCAAGTCATTTTTATTAATGTTTGATATAATATTCAGATACATAAAAAACAAAAAGGAATTTCATTTACAGGATACAGCGAGCTCCAGCCTGTATATCCAGATAAGTACAGATGAATATAGGTTACAAAAGCTGTTTGGTATTAAATATAGCTTACCAGTTCTGAGACGTGATGGTTGCATTAGTTTTCTTTTACAGGTTTTCTGTCTTCCATTTTCAGCTGGTGATCTGACTAGTAGGTCTGTTATTTTTCAAAAGAGCAAACGCTCTTCCAGATGCGTCAGTTTACAGGGATGATATAAATCATGTACCACTGACAGATGGGGGCTTACAATGATCAGATTTTATTCCTCATGTAAAACTTTTATTTTTAATGGAAAAACCTGTTTGCTGTAACTGATTATAAAGTGTAAGCTGGAGTTTGGCTTTAGTTTGTTAGTGTATTTAAATCTGCTAGTAAATCTAATATTCCCTTCTCCCCAGACTGACAGTACTGCTGTCTGCTTTTCCCCCTGTGCTTCTTCATCCAGAGTGGGGGCACGGTAATACAGGAGTTGTTACTTGCCAGATCACCAGGTGAAAATGGAGGGGAGAAAAAAACTAAAGAAAACTAATGCAGCTACCACATTTAATGATTGGTAAGCTGCAGTGTATCATAGTCTTGGTTTTCGGTTTAATACCTTTTTTAAAGCATCTGTTACCGAAGGCTTGGAGTCCGATACGACCGCATACCTTCAAATTTAATTTGTTCTAATTCTGCAAAATAGAATTGATCTTTCACTAATCTGGCCGCAGTAAACTCGAATTGCTTTGGTTCCTATGAATTGTTTCATTTTACCACCAACATTTTTCTGTTTATTAGACAAACCCATGTGTGTTTATTGGGTACCTTTTTATGATCGCTCCAAACTTTCTAAACAAAGGGCCAGTTTACTGTCCTTCAGACTTTAGGGGGGCCAGACGGTGGCCATCGGGAGTAGAAAATGTCCCAGCATCAGTTGGAGTAAACAATGCCCTATTGTTGGTGTCATTGGTAGGAATTGTGCCCCAACATTGGTAGGAACTGTGCCTCAACATTGGTGTCATTGGGCACCATTGTTAGAAACTAGTGAAAGGCACAATTCCTCCCAATGATACCAAGTGAGGAGTTGTACCCTATCACTGATGTCAATGGTCAGTATGTGCCCCATCGCTGGTGTTATTAGGCCCCATTATTTGTGTCATTGGGAGGAACTGTGCCCTATCAATCATTGGTGTCATTGGGAGGAATTGTGCCCCTTTGCTGGTGTCAGTGAATGAGGTAGTGCTCTAAGGGCCAGATAAAAGCAAGCAAAGGGCTGCATTCAGCCCCCTGGGCTGCAGTTTGGAGACCACTGTGATAGCATATGGCTGTAAAATGGCATTCTCTGTATTAATATCTTTCCCTGAATGTTGTTTTCTGTTTAAGGTTGAAAACGTCCGTCTGCTTGACCGGATATCTTCTAGAAGGCCAGCATTGGGTACATTATATCTCACAGCAACCCATGTCATTTTTGTTGAAAATATCTCAGAGACCCGCAAAGAAACCTGGGTATGTTCATAGTTTATTCTATCCTTTATAACCTGTTGTGTAAATCTAGCTGGCGAAAAACTAGTTGCATTTTGTATGAAGATTTTAATTCAAAGGATTTTCATTTTGCTTTCCTAACCATTTTACGGGTCAAATTGACATTTAATTTCGACTGCAATGATGAGAAAATGTGAAGGAACAGGGTAAAAAAATTTTGTCTTGAATAAATTTCCCTTTTTTTTTTTTTTTTTTTTTTTTTTTTTTTTTAATAATCAAGGTTTATTAAGACTTTTTTTTTTTTTTTTTTTTTTTTGTAGGGAAAACCAAAATGCATACACAAATTGTCTGTCTTCATTCCAAAGGGAACTTCATTAATAACATGGGTTGCATACAGTAGTTGGCAGTAGCAATGTCATAAGGTAGAATACAGACCGGATTGCTATTAGCTTTCCTATGCATTATACTAAGCATCCACATGTACCATGTTGGAAGTGCAATAGCCATAGGGCCAATGAAAGTAGAGACTTAGAAATACTTGTAAGACATCCACATTTTGGTACGTTAAACATTATATTACTCCAGACCTGGACATAATTAAAGATCAACAGGAACAAAGGATGTTCTGCTTAGTATAGAAGACAGCTAAGTGGAAGAGAGGAAAGGGATCGGGGAAGGGAAAAGGGGGAATAACTTTTTTCAACAATATAAACTCAAATGGATACATGTGAATCAGTGGTCTACTAGTACCTTCTCATTATTCAGGGAGTTAATAGGGAATGCATCAAGCGACAATAATAGGTGTGTGTGCATCAGGGATCTTGCCCCATCAAGAATTCTACATGTGTCTGACAACTTTTTTTTTTTTTTTAAAAGCACCCTACCATAGATCTGATCTTTATGTTCTTAATTTCCAGTGAATAGTACATCCAACCAGATGTCCCTAAACTGTTCCTCTTGATCTTTAATGATCTGGACCGATCTCTCTGCTTCCATGATTTTGTTCACTTTCCTCTGCCAGTCCCATAGGATAGGGCAGTGGCTCTGTTTTCAAAATGTAGGTATAAGATTCTTTCCAGCATTCAAAAGAAAAGGTGTAACACTCCACTTGAATGATTTTAAATGACAAACAAGTCTATACTTACCTGCTCTGTGCAGTGGTTTTGAACAGAGCAGCTCGGATCCTCCTCTTCTCAGGTCCCCCGTTGGCGCTCCTGGCTCTTCCCTCTTGTCAGGTGCCCCCACAGCAAGCAGCTTGGTATTGGGGAACTCGAGCATGTGCACTCCCCAGCTGCTGCTCTGTGTGTCCATTCACTCACAGAGCCGTGGCTCAGCCCCACTCCCTCTCTTTTCTCATTGGCTCACTGGCTATGATTGACAGCAGCGGGAGCCAATGGCTCCTGCTGCTGTCTAAGCCTGGGAGCAGAGGGAGTCCCGGGATAGCCGAGACTTCAGTGACCATCGCTGAATCGAGAGGGGGCTTAGGTGAGAATTTTGGGGCATGCTGCAAGGAGAAGGTTTTTTCCTTCATGCATAGAATGTATGAAGGTAAAAAAAAAACCTTGAGCCTTAATAAAAACTTATAAATATAGTTATTTTGGATCCATGGTGAGAAGTCTTTCCAGAATTGCTGGATCTTGGGGCAACACCACCATAGATGGAAGTAAGTGCCTTTTGGGGGGCAACCCCTCTAGCGCCTAGCGTTTGCATCTGGAAAAATTTGTGCCAGTCGCTTGGGTGTTTTATACCACTGGAATGAATTTCTAAAAAGCGAATGTGGTTTTTTCGTTCAGAAAGGTCTCAAATCAAATGTTATACACAAACAAAAATATGTAACTTTGAACAACTTTTGTCAAGCCATGGAATGTACTGAGAATTTTCATGTGAATCTTCATAGGAATGTTCTTTTGAAACTCTACCAGTGAATGGCCAGCTTAAGTTTGCTTGCCTTTAGCGGCAGTCAGGGGTCAGGCTGCGTACATATTGAGATGCAAATGTTGTAAGAAAATGATGACCGTTTTGGTTCTTCAATATTCATACTTTATGGGCATAACAAAATCTGGACCAGATAAAGACTAATTCTATATTTAGGACTTGCCTCAGGGCCAGATTTCTGTCATTGGAGCCTGTAGAGAGCCAACGTAACAACCCTCTGCTATAATCACCTCTTTTACGAATGACACTTAGTGGTCAATCATTCTGAGAATATTCTATATGCAAATACCCTTTTATGACGTGACTGATTTCTGCTCATCATAGAAAAAAGTGTAGCTAATCACTAGAGAGAAAAGCTGTCTATTTTCCTGAGCTGCCTATAGGCATAGGCCTACTGAAATGTCTTTGAAGGTTTACAATGAATAAGGTCAAACTACAGCTAGTAGTTAGTTATATTCAACTGAACTTGTGATGTAATGTTGAAATAGTAAATGGTACTGAAATGTCAGTAAATGGTAAAACTGGCTCTTGTTGGCAATGAAATACCCAAGAACACAAGCACAAGTTTGATATGAAGGCATGATGCAAGCTAGCTATAAATGGATCAAATCTCAGCTTTTTCAGTAGGGACCGTCCAAGATTTGATTTATCTATGGGCAGGCTGATTGTACTGAAGTTGATCCATAGATCAACTACAGTACAACCAGTCTGTCAAATTTTTTGCTTGGGATTACTGTCGGTGGCTATAGCCGCTAGCTTTAATCATTGTGTTTTGCCCCGCAGAGAAGGCAGAACACAATAGCCTTGCCACAGGGACCGTGTTGATGGGGGAATCGAGCATTTATTCTTTCTTGTAACCCGTGGTTGCAGAAAAGTAAATTGAATCATCTCTGGCCTGCGTAAGACAAGGATTGTATCATTTAGGGAAACCACTGGGAGAAAAAAGCTAGAATTATCTATTTACTGATTGTAATCATTGATCTGGCCAAAGGTATTACCTGTGCTTGCATGAGAACAGAATGGCAAGTCCCAGCAGTACAGATGAAAGGAGATTATTTTACTACCCATAATTCTCAGCGGTATATCTTTCTGTCTATGACAAGCTCAAGGTAAAGCTTGTTTTTGCTTTGACTGTTCATGAAATTTAGTACATACTTGGGTAGTTTTTATATTGGGACCTTTTGCATTTTTCAACATTTGAGAATTGTCACATTTGTGACTCATGTTTAGAAATATGTTCTTATTATAATAACACATGGATACCACTAAGCTATACCTGGAAAGGCTAAAAATGATGGTGGTGATCCCACAGCCAACCATCACATTTTCTAGATCTTTAATATCTCTAATGTTCTTAGAATGGGAATGCTGTTCAAAAAACAGAACGAGTCGTGTCAGTAGAAAAAACTACAATCAGTTGGTGATAGGATGTCAACTGTACTGTAATATGATTATTTGCTTAAAGTACAACTAAAGGCAACTCTTCTTTTTTTTTTTTTTTTTTTTTTTTTTTGTTTTGGACAGCATGCAGATCGATTAGAAGCCCTGTCATGTTTTATTGCTCTGTGTCCTTGTTGGGAAGAGTCGCCCGCTCTGTTTGTCCTGTTTACCATTGTTTGAAAGTGAGAGAAAAAGAAAATCCCAAATTTTGATTTGCCCCCAGAAAAGGAATAAAGTGGAAATCTTCCAACGGGGTCATTAATTCTGGTGACTAGGGGATTCCCTTAATTTGCAGGGATTTCCTGTTTTGGCTATTGGACAGGAAGTGAAGGGAAATCTTCCCAGTGGGACACAGATTGCAGAAAATAATCTGTCAGGGGTTATAACCCTCCCTTGCTCTAACCCAGTGGTTCTTAACCTTGTTGGAGGTACTGAACCCCACCAGTTTCATATGCGCATTCACCGAACCCTTCTAATTGGAAAAATAAAATATGATTTTTAAAATTCAAAAGATAGGTATATATTTATACATAGGTGCACAAAATGAACAAAACCGTTAAGAACAAAGAACAAAACCATTAAAACATGATTTTCACACAAAAAAAAAAAAACATAATAATGAATATTTACTGCACGAATCATATGAGTCGGGTGTGGGTCTTCACCTCCGCTGAACCCGCGAGACTGACTCACCGAACCCCTGGGGTTCGATCGAACCCAGGTTAAGAACCACTGCTCTAACCAAAATGAAAAAAAAAAAAGTTGCCTGTAGTTCTACTTTAGGTATTTGCAGCACTATGGCCAGGGGTGTATTTAATATAAACTGATTTGTTCCTTATACAAATCTATAGATTCTGCACAGCCAAATCTCTTCTATTGAAAAACAAGCTACCACTTTTTTTTTTGACACACACACACACACACACACACACACACACACACACACACACACACACACACAGACACACACACAGACACACACACACAGACACAACAAACACACACACACAAACACACACACAAACACACACACAGACACACAAAACAGACAAACACACACAAAAAAGACAACAAAACACACAAACACACACACACACAAACAAACACACACACAGACACAACACACACCACACACACAAAAAAAAAAACAAACACACAAACAGACACAAAAACACACAAAACAAACACACACACACAAACACAAACACACACAGACACACACACACACCACAAAAAAAACACACAACACACAAAAACACACAACAAACACACAAAAACAACACACACAAAAAAACACAAACAACACACACAAACAACACACAAACACACAACAAACACACAAAAAACAAACACACACACCAAAACAACAAAAAACACACACACAACACAAACAAAGAAAAACACACAAACACACAAAAACAACAGACACACACACAAAAACACAAAAAACAAAAACACACACAACAAAACCAAAAAAAAACACAACAAACAACACACAAACACAACACACAAACACACACACACAAAAAAAACACACAAAAAAAACAACAAACAAAACAAAAACACAACACACACACACACACACAACACACACAAAAAAGACACACACCCCCACACCACAAAACACAAAAAACACACAACAAACAAAAACAAACACACACACAACAACACACAACAAAACACCAACACAAACACACAAAACAAAACACACAACCACCAAAAAACACAACACACACAAAACAAAAAACACACACAAACACACACAAAAAACAAACACAAAAACAAACACACAAACAACACACAACACACACACACACAAAAACAAAAAACACACACAAACACACACACAACACAAAACAACACACAAAAACACACACACAAACACACACACAAACAAACAAACACCACACACACACACACAAAACACACACACACACAACCCCAACACACACACAACACAAACACACAACAACACAGACCCACAACACACACACACACAAAAAACACACACAACAACACACACACAACACACACAACAACACACAACACACACACACAAACACACACACAACACACACACACACACACAACACAAAAACACACACACACACACACACACCACAACACACACACACACACACACACACACAGACACACACAGACACACACACACACACAGACACACACACACACAGACACACACACACACAGACACACACACACACACAGACACACACACACACAGACACACACACACAGACACACACAGACACACACACAGACACACACACACAGACACACACACACACACAGACACACACACACAGACACACACACAGACACACACACACACACACACACACAGACACACACACACACACAGACACACAGTAGCTGAATTCAGAGCTGGATGTGGATAGCGGCAGCCACTTCGCTTATACAAAGCCACAGCTGTCTGTGGGTGCTCAGAGGTAATCTTACCTGGAGTAAGTGCCTGCGGTTTAGGACAGATGATTACTCTTGGATGAAAGCTGCTTGCGTCCAGGTGTGTTCATCTGTCCTTTAAAGTGTTACTAAACCCACAGCAGTAAAATCAGTCTGTATGTGCAATAAAGCATGCTTGTTATACTTACTGTGGAACTTAAGGGGTTAATCCTCTGCATTATGTAAAAATGCTGTTTGATTCCGATTTCTCTGATCCGCCATTTCTTTCACGTTCCCCATTTCATCTCCTGATAGAACACAGCTTCCGGGACACTCTGCATATGCTCAGTTTGGTGTGTACTGCTAGAGAGTTATTTTTCTTTTTCTTGGGAGGGTGCATGTGATCAACACAGGGCCAATCGGCACTGTTCAGACAGAGGGTCGGGGGTTATGCAATCTCATAAGGCAGTGAGAGGAAAGAAAACTCCTCCTACAAGCTTTAACCTGTGCTCAGCTGGACACTGATAGAAGTCACAAGACTGCTATATACTGCTGATGAGAAAAGGTATTTAGCAGTTTATATTTCCTAAAATAATTGCATTTCCATGTTTTGTGTACTATGGGAGACCAGATATAGTGAATGCAGGGTCCTCAGTTTAATAACACTTTAATTGCAGGTTAAAAAAAAAAAAAAAAAACTAACTTTCCAAAGGGATCGACCATGGAAAGCAGACATTGGGTAGAGAGTCAGAAGTGCAATTAGCCTTGGAACAAGGTCTTGGTGGTGCAGCCCTCCTCTGACTGGGGGATCAAACTGCAAACTGGAAAAAGAAGCACACAGGGGGCGCAAACACCTATCCAAGGTTTATTTAAAAGTGTAAAAAAGCGATAACATACTCACAAACCTGGAAGCTAAAGCTCTGAGGAAGGGTACGCGATCCCGAAACGCGTCAGTAAACCTACTTCAATACCAGTTGGGAACTCTGCTACCATGTTGGATCATTTCCGTGGCTTTTTATGCTTTCATGTTTGTGAATATGTTATCGCTTTTTTACACTTGTAAATAAATCTTGGATAATGTGCTAGGTGTCTGCTCCCCCTGTGCGCTTCTTTTTCCAGCAGGTAACCGCTCCATGTGGGATTAAATCCAAACATCCACAGACATCTGCAGTCAATGCCAGCCTGTTATTGCTTTGCACAGGCTGAGCAGCCACAGCTATCCACATCTACCAGAATCCTAACCACAGGAAAAAGTTGGATTCTTGCCGCAGCTGTGAGTTTAATTTTATGATGAAAGAGTCCTATGTTTTGTACAGTTCAATACTGAGCAAGCTTTGCTTTGTTTACAGTTAAATATGAAGAGCTGTATTGCTTCTCTTTCAACCCCAAGCTGGACAAGGCAGAGCGAGAGGAAGGCTGGAGGCTGATTGACTTGAGTGGAGAGTACAGTAGAATGGGGGTCCCCAAGAGCCTGTGGCAGCTCAGTGATGTTAATCGGGACTATCGAGTAAGTGTAATGTTGGGGTGACCATTACCAGAATACTGTTGGGGTGACCATTACCAGAATACATCTGTTACAGCTCCTTCTGGAAGAGATAAAGTTGTCCATATACAGTATGTGTTCTTTAGTAGCTGTCGTGTTAATCTGTTCTGGACATTCTTTGGTCTGTTTGCAGGAAGCACATTATGAGCATGCTCACTCATTACCACTCTATCATTTTGGGTGGGAAAGAAATAGTGCAACATTTTCTTTGCAACTCTCTAGATTTAGAAATTCTGCAGTAATTGAGGATAACTAGATTTTTAAGTGTAACATTTTATGGTTAGATTTAGATGACAACTGTGTATGTTAGTTTAAAAAGTCTGACCGCATCAGGAAGATCATGGGGCAAGCAGCAAACAATAGATCGGCTAACTCACTAATTCCTTCTTTACGGAAGCTGGTTTTCCAGAGTCTTCCTCCGATAAGTGCCAAAACGTTTTGTTTTGGATAGCCCGGTAAGAGGCATTGCTGTCTGTTTCTCCATAAGGGCTTGTTTAAACATAGCATAAAAAAAACCCTGTGGTTGAGCGCCTCCCCTTCCCAATCGCTACCCCCTATAGCTGAAGAAGCAGCAGCCAGGGGTGTACACATGCTGCAGACTTTGTTTCGCTTTTGTGGCTCTGGCAGGAACTTTTTTGGGGGGAGGGGGGTACCCACCACACGCAACCCACTCCAAATGAAGGGGGCCACTTTGACAGGCGATTCAGGGGGTTAAAGCAAGCAGTGAGGAGGCAAAGAGCAAAGCACATGTGAATGATTTAACCATTTCAATACCATGCAATTTTACACCTTCCTGCCCAGGCCATTTTTCACGTTTCAGCGCTCTCACACTTTGACAATTGCGCAGTCATACAACACTGTACCCAAACTAAAATTTTATCATTTTCTTCACATAACTAGAGCTTTCTTTTGGTGGTATTTAATCACCGCTGGGGTTTTTATTTTTTGCTAAATTAACAAAAAAAGGCCAAAAATGTTGAAAAAAAAATACACGTTTTTCTTTGTTTCCGTTATAAAAATTTACAAATAAATAATTGTTCTTCATAAATTTAGGCCGAGATGTATTCTGCTACATGTCTTTGGTGAAAATAACCCAAATTAGGATGTATTATTTAGTTTGTAGGAAAGTTATAGAGTTCACAAACTATGGTATAGATCTGATTATTGATCAATCCTGAAGTACTGACGGCCAATCTAATTTCTTGAGGTCTAAGAATGTCAGAATAGTACAGATATCCCCCAAATGACCCCTTTTTGCAGAGTAGACAGTCCGACGTACTTCATAAAAGGCATGGCGAGTTTTTTGAAGTTGTATTTTTTTGTCATTTTTCGGAAAATGAAAAAATTAAAAAAATTATTTTCACTATTTTTTTTTTTTTACATACTGTCACCAGTGCAGTACAGCGTCATCATATAACTGGCATGGCGGGTGAACAGGGACACTGACTGGTGACGGTATGAAAAAAAAAAATATATATATATTTTTTTTTAATTTTTTTTGTTTTTAATTTTTTATTACTTTTTTTTTATTTTTTTTTTAACATTTTTATTTCATATTTTACTATGACCAAAGTAGTACAATGTTACCATAGTAACATTGTACTACTTTGGGGAAGTGATCAGTATTTTTTTTTTTTTTTTTTACACAATTTGCTTATAGCAAAGAAATACTTTGCTATAAGCAAGCATTTACCTGAATGAAATGGATTCATTCAGCTTTTTTTTTTTTTGTGCTTAGCTGTGATTTGGTCACAGCTAATCACATGACATGTGCATGTGACTAGCTGTGACCATTCACAGCTAGGCACTAGTATACAATGGATGGCATCATGAATGAAGCCATCCATTGTATACAACTGTCATGTGACCTGCTGTGATTGGTCACAGCAGGTCACATGGTACCTGCAACGGGAGCCGGTACTCGGATCTGTCATCGGCCGTGTCCGAGGTACACGCCCGGTGACAGATCGAGCCGCTGCGCCGCTCTGCATTAGCGCAAATGGCGCATGTGCGGGAGCACGCCAAATGGCGTGCACCCGGAGTGGAGAAGCAACTTTCAAGCCGCCAAACGGCCATTGGCCGGGCGGCAAATGGTTAATCTCACTACCTGTGACAAAGAAAGTGAGGAAGGATAAAAAAAAAATTTTAATTATAGGGATGCACCGAAATTTCAGCCACCGAAACATATTGGCCGAAAGTAGCCCTATCAGCATTTGTGGATAGGAAAAATTTAGCTGATACAGGTGCCGATTACAGGAGACTGTGTGTACTGCAGAAAGGCAGGAGAGGAGCAATGTATACAGTGACTGGCTGTCACTATAGGTCAGTGCCGGTTTTTAAATGTAATTACCAGCTTTTATTTATTTTTTTTTCACTATAGCTCATAGAATTACCAAAAGATCTGTATAAGAGAACAGTGCGGCGCTACAAACAATAAATATAAACAAAGGTAAATAAAAAACAATCAAGTAATACGAATTATGGCCCAAACACTAAAGACATATATGGGGAGTGCAGACTATAAATACACTCAACCAGAGGTCTCATGTACTGTAGTGATTTCAACACAGTTTAGTGGATGGTGTCCATGTGCATTTAGAAATTTCATGCAGATGTGAACTCTAGGTGCCAATCCTCAATAAGTGCAGTGCCCCCTCACCTTCCTGCCCAGGCCCCTAAGGACCAATGAGCCTTGGTATATAGTAAATATCTCTCCTGGAGCTGGATGGATCTCTCGAGGAATGATGGTGGGACCCCCTTCTTGTCTCTATCCTTGATCGTAGGTGGTATAGATATATGCCCCTTCAGAATGGTCACCAGTAAGGCAAGAAAAGCTTATATAGTGTAAAACCATTTATTAAGAAGATGGTTAAAAGAAACAAAATCCTACTCACACTTTGCTTGAGTAAAAACAGGCCTTCGCACCACTCAAAGGGTGTACTGTATACAAGGAACAAGGAGCACCAAGATGGCGCCCGCGCTTCAGCGAGTGACGGCTTGACGTCATATCCGGCGCGGGCGCCATCTTGGTATTTTTATTGTTTGTACCGCCGCACTGTTCTCTTATATAGATCTTTTGGTTATTACGGTTAGTGCTAAGGTTATGGCACTTCTAGTGCTGGCAGCTTAGTGATATCAGCATTCCTAGTGGCGCAGGAGACATATTCCAATTATTTTGTAGCTCATAGAATTAGCTGTCACTTTCCCCCAGGCTAAAGGAAACCGCTTCCTTTTAGTTTCTTTCTTCGAGTTAAAAGAAACATTTCCTTTTTAGTTTCTTTCCCACGATAAAAGAAACAAAGTTTCCTTTAGCTCTGGAGAAAGTGACAGCTAATTCTGTGAGCTATAGTGAAGAAAAAAAAAAGCTGGCAATTGTATTTAAAAATTGGCACCGACATATAGTGACAGCCAGTGAGGGAGCCTCTTTGTATACACTGCTCCTCTCCTGCCCCCTCCTTGCATACCCTGACCCCCACTCCCTCCCCCCTACAAAGAGGACCTGTCACTCATATGCTATCACATAGGGTACTATTGGTCTCCTATGTGATGGCAGTAAAATCATAAGTTTAAAAAGTACAAAAAAAAAAAACCCCTGAAAGTAGAAAAAAAAAATTGGAGCCTCCCCACCCCCACATACGCAGACATTTCAGTTCGGTTTTCGGCCACATGCATTCTGTATTATCGGTATCTGTTTCGACACAAGAATTTTCATTTCAGTGCACCACTAGTAAATTATCACCAGGGCTGCTCGATCAGTCCATCTCTATTTGAGAGGGTAGGTGAGAATGGTAAAACACTTGCATATTCGGCAAGAGGAGCGGCCCTGTTTGTGTTTTTATATGAGGTTAAAGATTTGCACTGGACAAAAAGTTTCACACCCCTAAATAAATAAAAATAAAAGCTTTTGCAAATTTTTTGCCGATGTATTCTCTGCTCTGCATATCTCCCACTGTAGAGCACTTTTTTTGATCAAACTGCTTTTCCTAGTCTGTCCATGGCTCATCGGCGTGATCATGATGGATTCCAAGGGAAGACGTGAAAACCACAATCCTGTCCCTTCCTGCACACAAAAGCCCTGGCTTAGATGGCCTGCTGCTTGTATGGTAGAAGGCCAGTATAGATTTTTAACCCCTTATTTACTAGAAATGTTTCTTGAAGCATATGATAAGGGAAGACTTCCCAAATCTATGTGTGTTAGGCACTGATAGTGTTTATAGCCAAGGATGGCAAAGACCTAGAGATGTGAGTCATTGCAGTCAGTGCAGATATTAAAAACCTTGCAAAGAAATTCTCATGAGGACCAGGTAATGTCTTGCACACCATTGCACACCCTTATTAAACAGACTTTAGCTTTAGTACCCACACTAATATTAGACGTTTTAGATTTCTTTGTGTTAATACAGCAGGTAAAATAAGTTTTGAACACGTCACCATTTTTCTATGTAAATATAATTCTATAAGTGCTATTGACATGAAATTTTCACCACATGTTGGTAACAACCCATGCAATCCATACATACAAATAAACCAAAACAATTACGTTCAGAAATTATGTGTAATAAAATGGAATGACACAGGGAAAAAGTATTGAACACATGAAGAAAGGAAGGTGCAAAACGGCATGGAAAGGCAAGCCACCTATCAGTAATTAGAATGCAATCCTGCCCCTTGTCAGTGCAAATTATCAGCTGGTTCAGTCTCAACTGATGACCTATAAAAAAGGTGTCTACCAAGATGTCACACAAGAAACATTTTATGATGGGTATGGGGTAAGAGCAAAGAGCTCTTTCAAGACCTTTGCAACCTTATTGTTGCAAAGCATACAGATGACAAACCTAAAAATTTCCACTCACCTGCTCACATTGGGCAATTGGAAATAACGTGGGGGTGAACAGGCATGCGCTGGCCATTTGCAGATATTGATTGGACAGCTGCAGCCGATGGACATGGAACAGGGTGCCTGCACAAGGGCGGACTAACCATTTGGGCACTCAGGCACCCAGACACTGCCTAGGGCCTGTAGGGGGCCCTATGAAAGGCTCATGGACGGATGGGGAGGGCCGCAGAGTGGATTGTGCAAGTGGGCTCCATGTCCAATCGGGTGAGAAGAGAGAGAGACTGACAGAGCGTGAGGAGGAGGACACTTCTTTGACCGGTAAGAGAGGGTGTAACAGTGGGAGGAAGGGAGGAGAGCTGTCTGTGCCCGCAGAGCTGAGTGTGACAGGCTAAGCCTTAGAGCCTTAGGGTGTGACCTGTGTGTGTGTGTGTGTGTGTGTGTGTGTGTGTGTCTTTGTGTGTGGTGGGTGCTCTGTGGGCTAACCATCATATAGCAATCTATGCAGAGGCAAAGCTGCACTGACCAGTTGGTTGGTAAGAGTGTTACCCAGAATATAGTAAAATCTTAGGTCCATGGTTGCAGCAACCAGCTGCTACTTCTTAACATGTCTTAGCATGATATATTTGATGTTGAAGTTTTAAATTTGCTCTATCACACTGTCTCAGGGAGAATATATGGTAATAGGTGGGAGGGAGAGTTGTATGAATGGTTCAAATACATGAATGTCAATTTGCCTGTCTCCCTTGTACTGTACTCTAAATTTTTAAAAGTTAAAAAAAAAAACTTATAAACCGTATACTTTACAGTAACCAAACTGGTTTGTATAGTTTGATGCAACATAATGTTTTTTTTAGGTTTGTGACACATATCCTACTGAACTCTATGTACCAAAATCTGCTAGTGTGCCAATCATCGTTGGAAGCTCCAAGTTTCGTAGCCGTGGTCGTTTTCCTGTTCTGTCCTATTATTATCAAGATAATGATGTAAGTGTTTTTGTAATTTAGGATTATAAGGTTTGTTCCCTCTGTCCTCGTGGCCTACTTTGTAAGGGCACTTCCACCTCCTAAATATTTAATGCATCACTTTATCTTTTCTAGCAAATGTATTTTCGTCGAAATAATGGCATTCTTTTCCTAATCGGAAGATAGCAATCTCTGAGGTTATACATGCTTTTATAGGGAATCTACTATCAAGTTGAAGCTTTTTTTTTTTTTTTTTTTTTTTTGAAGACCATATTAATTTTAGTTTCAGACTTTACACTGCCCATTTATAGGAATAGTATTCCTATAGCCCATCTTTGCACAGTACTTTTTTTTTGTTTTGTGTTTCCTTGCAAATTGATTCTCAGTGCTAGCCTGTTAGATTCTTAAGTACTCCAGTGGTAAGTTAATTCCTAGTTCTGCCCAAGTTCTGTAGCCTTAACCAGGGTAGCAGTGTCCACTTCCAGATCACTTTTCCAGAATGTAGTGTCCACAAATAATAGCATCCACATCTGCTTTGTGGATGAGTGGATCCTCCTGTGGGAATATTTTGCCTCTGGAGTTGAGTAGTTTGTGAGGCAGGCGATTCTAAATTAGTGACCACACATAATTGTAGTTTTAGTTTTGGGTGAAGTTTTGAGGTTTGGGTGACTTTAGACTTTAAACAGAACTTGTCAGAAGTATGGCAACTGCCATTGCTTTTTGAAGGTGCAAACTTCAGGGTCATCATTCATAGTTATTCTTTGCTATGTAGTAGGTCACTTATTTGGTGCTGAGACACCTAATATCCACATAATCCTTCAAGGTCCATGACTAACTTAGTAATAAAGCAAGGATAAATATGACCTCCCCAGGACATGCACCTTCAGAAACCGGTCAGCAATGACAGGTCACATTTTTCTCTCTTGAGAGCCTTCTATTGAACATAATGAATGATCATTAACAGAAGTACATTAAAGAAATTATGAAAACCTGTTAATGTGCACCACCATTACTGATCTGCAGGGAAATGTCCTCTATAAGGTGCTCAACTTTCTTTAAAGAGGAGCTTCAGTCTCCTGTGTAAAAAGTATAAAAGTCATCAGCTACAAAAACTGTAGCTGCTGACTTTTAATAAACAGCCACTCATTTGTCTCATGATCCAGCAGTGTCCTCACCCCAGCCGTTTTAATCTCCCCTTGTCTGTCTCCAGGTGATGGCATGTTAACTGTGGGCACCTGGCTGCGGCAGTTTGTGGCTTCACAGCCGGGTGCCCCATGCGCATGCATATTATGAATGGTCCTGCAGTCTTTTGGCACCTCTCACATTTCCCAGAAGACGGCGGGGAAGAGGACTTCCGCTTCTGATCGCCTAGGTGGTTGGAGTGGAAGAGGGAGTAGGTACCTGTCCAAATCAGGTACCCGATAACCCCTGCCCATTTCCCAAGAGTACCATTTCTTTACCAGGAGCGGAGAGGATGCCTTAAAGCGGAACTTCCCTTTTTGAATGGAGCACCACTTGGTTTCACAAACCCGTTTTATGACGAGTGCTGCGTCATGTATACAGATCCTGGCCTCAAAGACCCATTGAGAAGTAAGAGGCTCTGCTGCACTAAAGAACAATGAACATCTACTAGAGGAGGTGGCCTGAAAACTGCTCAGTACTGCTGTTAGAACAGCTGAATCGTGAAGGTTCTGAGTGTGAAGAACCTGAGTAATATACATGGGAATGTCCTGTAAATAAGTGTTCTGCATGAAATATTATGCAAACTTTACTGTATAATCCAAATGTAATTTTTGTAAGATAAATGAACGATCTGGCTTCCATTGCTGGACAACACAAGCAATGGATCTGTCTTCCATTGCTTGTGTTGTCAGTGGCCCATCTCCTTCCCATATGTTTATCTTAATTCCCATGGCCACAAACCAGTGCCAGAGTATAGAGGCAGATTAAGTGAGGTACTGAGGCTTTACTTTGGTGACATTGCTGTTCTGCATGTGATTTTTCTTTCCCTGCAGGCCTCTATATGTCGTAGTAGTCAGCCCCTGTCTGGCTTCAGTGCTCGCTGTCTTGAAGATGAACAGATGTTGCAGGCGATAAAGAAAGCAAATCCTGGCAGTGATTTCCTCTATGTCGTTGATACACGACCAAAAGTAAGTCAGCTGGAATTTGTATTCATTACAGTGGCCTGAATAATTTCTAATAAGCTTCATTTAGTTGATGAAACTGTCGGCAATGGAAAAAAAAAGACAAATTCAGTAAAAAGATGATGGTTTAAAGTGTTACTGAAAACGCAATGGTAAAATCAGTCTGTGTATTATTATTATTATTATTATTATTATTATTATTATACAGGATTTATATAGCGCCAACAGTTTGCTCAGCGCTTTACAATATAACGGGAGACAATACAGCAACTCATACAGTTCAAAACAAGAGGGATAGGAGGGCCCTGCTCCTTGGAGCTTACAATCTAGGAGGGAGGGGCTAGTGGTACAAAAGGTAGTAACTGTGGGGGATGGACTGGTTGAAAGAGTAGAAGATTCCATTATTAGCTGAGGGCAGGATAGGCTTCACTGAAGAGAGAGGTTTTCAGAGATCGCCTAAAAGTGAGCAGAGTGGGCGATAGTCTGATAAATTTGGGTGGAGAGTTCCAGAGGATGGAAGAAGCTCTGGAGAGGTCCTGGAGACAAGCATGGGAGGAGGAGATAAAGGAGCTAGAGAGTAGGAGGTCTTGTGAGGAGCGGAGAGTACGGTTTGGGTGATATTTACAGACGAGATCGGTGATGTAATTTGGGGCAGAGTTATAAATGGCTTTATACGTTATTGTTAATGTTTTGAATTTTATCCGTTGGGCAACGGGAAGCCAGTGGAGGGATTGGCAGAGAGGGGTGGCAGATACAGAACGGTTAGTAAGGTGGATGAGTCTAGCAGCAGCATTCCTGATAGACTGATGAAGGGATAGCCTGCGATTAGGTAGGCCAATGAGGAGGGAGTTACAATAGTCAAGGCGAGATATAACAAGGGAGTGAATAAGTTGTTTAGTGGTTTCCAAGGTTAGGAACTGGCGTATCTTGGAGATGTTGCGGAGGTGAAGTCTACAAGATTTGGACAGTGAATGGATTTGGGACTGAGAGGACAGATGGGAGTCTAGGATTACACCTAGCACCCTGGCATGAGGGGAGGGACTGATGATTGTGTTATTGATCTTGATGGCGAAGTCAGGGGAGGGGGCATGGGCTGGGGAGAATACTAAGAGCTCAGTTTTGGAAAGATTGAGTTTGAGGAAGTGGAGTGACATCCATGCCGATATGTCACTAAGTAGGTTAATAATGCGAGAGGAGACTGAAAGGGTGAGGTGAGGGGTGGAAAGATAGATTTGTGTGTCATCAGCATAGAGGTGGTACTTAAAGTCATGGGAGTTTATCAAATGACCAAGGGAGGAGGTGTAGATAGAGAAGAGAAGGGGTCCAAGGACAGAACCTTGAGGGACCCCTACAGAAAGAGGGAGTGAAGAGGAGGAGGCAGCATTATAGGTAACGCTGAAGGAGCGCTGCGATAGGTAGGAGGAGAACCAGGAGAGAGCAGAGTCTCTGAGGGCAAGAGAGTGGAGTTTTTTGAGCAGAAGGGGATGGTCAACCGTATCAAAAGCCGCAGAGAGGTCAAGTAGTAAGAGTATGGAGTAGTGGCCATTGGTTTTAGCAGTTAGTAGATCATTAGTGAGTTTTAGTAGGGCAGTTTCAGTGGAGTGGTCAAGAAGGTTGTTGTCGGTGAGGTGGGAGCTCAGGCGATTGTAGACTAAGTGTTCTAGGAGTTTAGAGGTAAATGGCAGCAAGGAGATGGGTCTTACATTCAGGTTGGTGGGGTCCAGGGAGGGCTTTTTAAGTATGGGAGTGATGTGCGCGTGCTTTAGAGAGGGGAAGGTACCAGTGGAGAGGGAAAGCGTGAAGATGTGAGGGAGCATAGGATGGAAGAAGAGGGTGACCGTAGTAGTTGTGAGGGGACAGGATCCAGGGGGCAGGTAGTGAGACGGGCTTCTGAGAAAATCTTTGTGACCTCTTCGGTAGTAGCAAGGTCAAAAGAGGAAAGTGTTGAGGGAGGTTTAGTATAAGGTATGCTAAGTGGGATGGATGTCTGTGCAGTGGCAATGCCCCTACGAATTGCGTCAATCTTGTTTTTGAAATGATTTGCAATCTCGTGAGCAGTGAGTGAGGTACTGGGTGGAGGTGGAGAAAGTAGAGAGTTAAAAGTAGAGAAGAGACAATGAGGACTGGATGACAAGGCATTAATAAGAGAGACAAAGTAGGCTTGTTTGGCAGCATGAAGGGAGGAATTGTATGTTAAGAAAGCAGATTTATATAGGGTGAATGCTTGTTGAGATTCGGTTTTATGCCACAATCGGCCCAGTGCACGACTATGTTTAAGATTTCTGGTGTGGTCAGTCTGCCAAGGTTGTAATGGTCGGGGCCTGATGCTTGTTGTTAGAGGAGCAAGTGAGTCTAATGTAGATGAAAGCGAACTGTTGACAGTAGTGGTCAGGGCAGGACAGGGGAGAGATTCTGTCATAGAGTTGGTCAGTTGCAGAGTGGAAAGGAGCAGGGTTCAAGTTGTGAAGGTTTTTGCAGGTAATTTTTTGCTGCTTGGAGGGATAAGTGTTTGAAGATGAGGAGACTGTGAAGGTGATGAGATTGTGATCAGGGAGAGGAAAGGGGGTGTTTGTGAGGTTGTAGGGAGTGCAAAGATGAGAGAAAACAAGGTCTAATGTATTCCCATCAGAGTGAGTGGAGGACTGTATACACTGTGTGCTAATGCAAAAGATGAGGTTAAGCTGAAGAGTTGGGATGTAGCCGGGTTGTTGACATTAATAGGGATGTTAAAATCTCTGAGAATGATAGTGGGTAGTTCAGAGGGAGAGAAAGTAGGGTAGCCAGGTGGAGAAATCATCAAGAAAGCAGGACACGGGTCCAGGAGGCCGAGAGATCACTGCAATCTTCAGAGAAATGGGAGAAAACAGCCAGATGCAGTGAGTCGAAAGAAGAGAAGGATAGAGAGGGAGGGTTAGGGAGGACTTGAAAGGTGCTCAGTAGGGATAGAAGCAAACCAACTCCACCACCTTTCTGACCACTGGGTCTGGGTGAGTGGCTTCAGAGAAGGTCTCCATAGGAAAGTGCTATTTTCGGGAGAAGAAGAATCTGCTGCTTGAAGCCAGGTTTCTGTAATTGCTAGTAGGTTAAGGGAGCGGATGACAAAAAGGTCATGGACAGAGGTGAGCTTATTACAGACAGAGCGGGCATTCCAGAGCACACATGAAAAAGGGAGGGTGGTTTTTGGGAGCACGGGGACTGATATTAAATTGAGGGGATTGCGGCTATTCCCGGAAGAAAGAGGATGCCTGGTGTGGGGGTGAGATACTGGAGGACCAGGGTTTGGGGAGATATCCCCAGAGGTTAGGACAAGAAGGGTGAGGAAAGTAACATGGGAGCGGGATGTACACGAGTGTATATGCCTTCCAGGCCTGGTGTTTGGGTCAGCAGGAGAGGGAAGTATCAGCAGGAGGTGATGAGAGCAGTAGTAGGGAGATGGTAGCAGTGAGGGTGAGATGAATAAGTTTTGGGGTGGAGCAGAGGGGTAAAGAAATGAGATTTTGGGAACACAGGATAGTAATATGAAAATGAGGAGTAGAGGGGACATATTACAGAAGTACACAGAGTGGGACTCAGACTTGTAGGAGTTGTTTCCCAGGGTGTTTGCTTGCAGTCCATCCAGCGCGCAGTAGAGTTTCTTGTTGTTGTATCTTCCTGCTGCTTGAGTTATCATGCTTTACTTCAACTGCTGTGTTCAACTGCTTCTTAGCACTCCATCAAAAGCAGCACTCACACACAAAACAGCACCCCTTCTGTGACTATGCCCCCCGTTCTGTGACCACCCCCCATGAGCCGAACAGAATTAATAGGGAGATGGTCAAATGAGCACTCTTCTCCACCCCAATTAGGAACTGATAAGGATCACATGAATTGGGGGGGATGTTTCTCAGACCAGAGTGGAGAGAGCACATAGCAGCAATTTACTAGTGAAAAGAGGAAAGCTATAATTAGACTGCTGTGTTCATCTGCTTATTAGCACTCCATCAAAAGCAGCACTCACACAAAAACAGCACCCCATCTGTGACTATGCCCCCCAATCTGTGTCATGCAGTAAAGCATGCTTATTATACTCACTGTGGAGCCTAAGTGGTTAATGCTAAGTATTGTGTAAAAAGAATGCTTGATCCTGTCTTCTCTGATCCTCCCCTTCTACTGTCCCCAATCCATCTGCTGACAGAACAGAGCCTTGGGGGCAACTGTACATGCTCAGTTTGGTGTGTATTGCTAGAGGTTTTTTTTTTTTTTTTTTTTTGGTGATCAGCACAGGGCCAGTCGGCACTGTCCAGACAGAGGGTCAGGGGTTATGCAGTCTCATAGGACAATCGGGGGGAATGAAAACTCCTCCTACAAATGTTAACCAGTGCTCTGCTGGACACTGATAGAAGTCACAAGACTACTGGTGCTGATGAGAAAAGGTATTTAGCAGTTTATATTTACTAAAATAATTTCCATGTTCTGTGTACTGTGGGGGACCAGATATAGTGAATGCAAGGTCCAAGGTAAAACCAATACAGTATAACACGTAGTATATTATATTGCTATATTAACAGTTTTACAATTCAATGCCTTTGTTCATTTCAAGTCTATCATGATTTTTTATGTCTGCCAAAAATGCCATTGCAAACTCCTGCTGTTGTAATTTGCTTCTTGCATCTTCTAGAAGCCTACTCAACATTTTAGATCCCCTCAGACAGATTGCTGCATGGAATATGGCACCTTTAGGATTCTCTTGATTTGTTCTAATTGAGTTTTATCTTTGTTAAGATGTCTTTACGGGATAATTTACATCTGAATAAATGCCATGGGTTCAGTTTACTACAGTGATAATTTTGTTATAATTAAGGCATAACTCCGCACTTAGCATTCAAATAAAACATTTGCAGCAAGTTCATTGGAATGGCCTATCTAAATGTCTACAAAACAGAAGCAGGCAAGGGGTATTTTCTTTAAAGTTCATTCCTACTCTAGTGGTGCTGGTAATAATGCAGTTGTTCACCACTGGGTAAAATAGGTCCAAATAAATGACATCAAGTAGTCTATAGTCTGTACAAAAGTAAGCCTTAATTACTTTTGCTGTATAAAATCCATAGGCTTATGATAGATATGTCAAAATGAGATTTCTGGGCCCCTTGGAAGAGGGTTACTACTTCATTTGTGCTCGTTTTTATATAGTACTAACACATCCTGTAGGTTTTAACAGAACTGTTTCTATCATGTCCTGACCCCTTCCAAGTGAGCTTACCATGTAAAATATGACAGCAGCAGTACAAACAGGGGGAGTGTGGCAAGAAGCCAGTTAACCTGCCTGATGAAAACTCACACAAATGTATAGGCTCAATGCAAGAGTGAGGACACTAACACTGAATAAATTGCAGCCCATTTACAATGGAGCAACAATGCAGAAACTGAAATATCTAACGGTGTTGCACAGCTCCTTGCCACTGGAACAAAAATGAGACCATGAAATGACAGAAGGTAGTTTGCTTTTATTGAGGTCATTATCCATTAAAGTTACTTTAAAGGCTTTTTTTTTATAAATAACAAACATGTCATACTTGCCTACTCTGTGCAGTGGTTTTGCAGAAAGTAACCCTGATCCACCTCTTCTCCGGTCCCCCTCTGGCTCCTGCCGAGTGCCCCAGAGCAAGCAGCTTGCTATGGGGGCACTTGTGTGTGCTTGCTCTGAGTTGCTGCTCTGTTTGTCCACTCAATCTCTCCTCATTGGCTCACTGGCTGTTATTGACAGGAGGCAGAGACCCCAGAGAGTCGCTGCTCTCATGCACATCGCTGGGTCAAGATGGGGGCTCAGGTAAGTGTTGGGGGGGGGGGGGGGGGGGGGGGGGGCTGCTGCACACAGAAGGTTGCATGAAGGTAAAGAACCTTTAGGTCATCTGTGTGTTAGAAAATGTTACTCTCACTAAAGGGCCTATTGACACGGTTGCAGTGTGTTAGCACATGCATCACGCTGCATGTTAACATTAGTTTCATTAAGGGCAGTCTATTCAGATCCATAGCTCTGCTTAAAACTCGCCTCTCTTATACATGGGTGCCGGCCACTATAGTCCATCTCCACTCTCCATGAAAAATATGAAAGGATGTATCAGCCGCACTCCACTCTTGGCTCCTCTGACCTTATTTATTAATAGTGAGTGACTTCATGCAACAATGTCTCCACCCGACAGCCAACCTTCCTTGACGCATTTCTCCATTCCTGGTTGGCTCCAAGGGTGGGAAGACAGTGGACGCATCAAGAAAGACACTGTTGTATGCAGTCATCTCAGTGACTACTAATAAATATGGTAAGAGGAGCTAAGAGTAGAGTGCAGCTGATATGTCCACTTATTTTTAGGGCAGCCCATGCATTTGAAAATCATGGGGGTTTTAAATGCTTTTTTGATCATTTCCCACACATTCATAAATGTTACTTTTCTTTTTTTTTTTTTTCAACAAACTAGTTTATGCAAATAGTTTGATTTGTGTATACTGGTCCTTTAAGAATCCAAAATGGTGTGTCCCTATATGACTCTCTAGCTCCTCCTCCATATTTAATGTATGCTCAGTGCATCTTTACCTAATATTTAGTATATTGCTCTATTAAATACATTTTTTTTATTTTCTGGGTTTTTTTATGTATGTTATAATTAATTTATTAATTTTAAAGTATATCGTATCCCCTAAAGCAGGGGTGAGCAACTGTGGTGCTCTAGCTGTTGTAGAACTACAAGTCCCATGAGGCATTGCAAAGCTGACAGTTACAAGCATGACTCCCAAAGGCAGAGGCATGATGGGACTTGTTGTTCACCAACAGTTGGAGGGCCACAGTTGCCCACCACTGCCCTAAAGTTCTATTTTCTTGCTATTGGAATAGATCAGATCGTAGTATGCTTAAAGTGTATGTATAGCCAAAACGCCAAAGTGAGAGGAATTCAGGGTCACACAGATCGATGAAAAATTTAGCACCTTGTCCCTTTGACAGAAGCCAAATAAACAATCAGCTTCTGTCGAGTGAGGGTGCCCATACAGTAGTCAAAATTCAGCTGGTCTAGCAGAGACAGGGAATGGGGTATGGCCAGGTTAGTGTGTCCAGCAGATTTGGATTTTTTGCTGTTTCTTTATTTATTACACATGAATGTGTGGGTTTGTTTATTTATTTTTTTATTTTTTTAAATGTGCAGTTCATTTACATAACCTGGAGCAACCAATCTGTCAGCAATCACCTGTAGGTTGCAAACTAGGGAGATTAGTTTATGCAGATTTTGATAGAAATTCCCCGGTTTTATTTATTTTTTTTTTATTGATGAAAATATTTTTCTTTTAATCTTTACAAATTTCACTTTATATTAGACCCAAATCAAACTATGGGAATCCCTGCACCACCCAGGATAACAGAAGGCAATTTTTATAAATTAACTGAGCCAGATGGAAAATTGTCAACCAAACAGTCCTATCAGATACAGTCACTGTTCAACAGCACGGTTGTATTCAGGCAGCCACAGGTGCCTTGGCTATCTGAATACTATAGTGGGCAATGGTATGAATGGGGGATTTCAATTTATTTTCTCTTGTTCAGTCCATGGGTTGAATGCGAAAAAATTGAGATTTGTATGGCTACCTTTTATTGTATAGAATTATGTGTATGGAAAATGTTTGTACATAGCTTCATGCTGTTCCTTGCAAGGCAGACTGAAACAATCGGTGGATTATGGCCCTCCTGGTTTAAAGAAGGTCCAAATATTTTTAATGTGAAAATGAGGAAGAGAAAAGTTAGCAACGTTACGGATTTATAATATCAATAAAGTAAGAATTAAAAGAACACCGTGCCTCCATCTAGCGGCTGAGAGCAGCACATACGGTATAAAAGATTTCTTCCCTTTAATGACTACCATGCTTTGTTCCATAGAATGTGCTGCCACCTGGTGTTTTCTCTGGTTTGTGCAGTCCTATAAAAAAAAAATAGGCAATTTGCTGAGCTGGATAATGATTGAATTTGTAAAGAAGCTGCAAAGTGAATGTGGTTTGCAGTATCTTCACTTACTGGTTTTCCGGTTGAATTTAGCCAGTGATTTGCGACATATTTTCAGGCTGCCAAACAGTAAATAGGAGGATTGGATCTTGTTAGCTGGGAATTAGAGAACCAAAGTGGCGAATTTTGGCAAAAGCTGAGGATGGACTGGAGCACAGCTGGTCAACTTCCAGAAAGGGAGAGGCCGTATTGCCTGTAATCATAATCACCAGCGCCATTGTCCTTTTTTTTTTTTTTTTCTTTTTTTTTTTCAGCAGTGGGTTTTCTCAAGTTCCATTTGTGCTGATTTTTCCATGAAATGCTGGAGCTATTACTGCAGTGGGGAACTTTAACCTGTGAGAAAACATTAATAAATACAACATGTTGTGAAATGTAGAAACGGAAAAGAATGAATCATTGGGAATTTGTATAATTCGGTATCTGAGCCTAATCTTGATTTATTATCCAGGGAGCTTCAACAATCACGTCTTTCTCTTGATGGGCATCTAGAGTGGGCTAAAAAAAAGTATGTTTATTTGAAGTTCCATCTGTCTCTGAATAAAACTAAAATGACAACACATGATTGACAGAAATTTATACCAGAAGATTAGCTAGATTAGCCATTTTGTTCTGTGAGTGCAATGGGATGAGCTAAGTACAGTTTTATTACACTGCCCCTTGTCACTGGTCTACAATAACCCCTTGATATCTCTTTATAGCTGAATGCCATGGCAAACAGAGCAGCTGGCAAGGGCTATGAGAATGAGGACAACTACTCCGACATCAAGTTTCAATTCATTGGCATTGAGAACATCCATGTGATGAGAAACAGTCTCCAGAAGATGTTGGAAGGTAAATCAATTTGCACATTGCCTTATTTGTTCAACAAGAAATAAACTGATGGAAAGGAGATGCAATATGCATGTGAAATGACAATGACTTCTGTTTACAGGAGTGTGCAGAGAATTCCGTTGTTTGACAGAGCAAATAACTGTTGTGTTATGTTCATTGTCTGCTAGTACACACTGACATAGACATAGAACATTAGGGATGAGGTTCGGGTTCACTGCTACCATGGTTTGACATTTGTGGTCTGAGCTAATTAATGTGGAAATTTTAAAGACTGCATATATACAGTGTGTGTGTGTGTGTGTGTGTGTGTGTATTTTTTTTTAATTATTATTATTGTTTTTTAATTCAACCATAATGCACTACCTAATCTTTAAACTGTGGTAAACTTGGTTTCAATGGTGAATGTATGGGCTTTATGTGCCAATCCCCTTACTATTAAAGAGTGCGTTTTCAGCAGCCATTTGTCAATTTGTATTGGAGTAGTTTTATGAAGAGTTGACAGTCGGTGTAGAAGAGTGTTAGTTGATATGCATTGCTATATTGCACTATATTGCTGTGGATTGCAGTGTAGTGGGCTTACATATTCCTGTGTACTGTTTCTCCCCACCACCATTACCAGCTCTTGCCACCTTAAGGTCTATTACGGTGCTCTTGCAGTGTAAAGATGCCACACAACCTCCGCTGCCAAAATTTCCGTTTGATGCAGTGTAAATCCTGTGTTGCACTATGAAGTTTGCTGCCTGTTCTGGTGCTCCTGCACCGTAAAGGTGCCACACAATGTTTACCCAGCTAGCTAGCTGCAAATTTCTAATCTTTTCTGCAGGGTAAATCCCACGTTGCACCTCAAAATTTCCATCTTATTCCAGTGTTCCAGCACTGTAAAGGTTCAACACAACGTTTCAGCAACTGGACCTCAGCAGCTAAATTTATATTTTTTTAGTAATTTCTGCTTTGTGTCTCACTTCTAATGTTGGACTTCAGTTGCCAAATTTCTAATGTTTCCTTCAGGGAAAATCATGCATTTGCCCCAAAGTTTGCAGCCTGTTCTTGTGCTCCAGCATTCAAAAATATTTGTGGCTAAGGTCTTTCAGATAATGCACCATTAAAAAAAAAAAACAGTTTAGTCTCTCCCTCTTTCTATGATATTTTGGACTAGCTAGGTTGCTTATATACCGTCCAGCCACTGAACAATATTTGTGGCTGTTGTGTCTCCTATAATAACTTTTATTGCAAAATAAATCCTTCCTTGTCTCTTTGTATGTACTGCCAATTCAAGTGCTTGCTTACTGCCCTGACGCTAGCTAATTTCTAGAAAACACTTAACAGAAGTCTATATTTTTATTGTTTTGGGAATAATTGGGGATACAAGGATAAGGAGGGTTCAGGGAATGTGGGTTTTTTTCTGCACTGTGTTTTCACATTTTATTCTACTTTTAAGACCATGCAGCGTACAAACTAGTTTTGAACTGTTTTGTCCCTTCCCAGTTTGCGAGGGTGATTGTTTGTTTTAGCTTATATTTTTGTTCGGATAAACTTTTGTATAGGTTTTTGATCACTTGTGGTCGCTTCTTCTACTGGTCAGTTCAGGCCCCCCTCCACAGACTTTAAAGTGGTTGTAAAGGCTCAAGATTTTGTTACCTTCATGCATTCTATGCATGAAGGTATAAAAACCTTTTGTGTGCAGCAGTCTCCCTCAGCTCCCCCTAATAATTACTTGCGCCCCATCTCAATCCAGCGAAGTGCATGAGCGCCTTGCCTCTCCGAGGACTCTCCCTCATTGGCTGTTACAGCAGCGGAAGCCATTGGCTCACGCTGCTATTGATTACATCCAGTGAGAGAGAGGAGGTGGGGCTGAGCTGTGTCTCTGTGTGTGTGAATGGACATGCAGAGCAGCTGCTCAGGGGTGAGCCTTCGTGGGTGCCCCAAGAGCAAGCTGCTTGCTCTGGGGGCACTAGGCAGGAGGGAGGGGCCAGGAGCGCCAACGGGGGACCCAAGAAGAGGAGGATCAAGGCTGCTCTGTGCAAAACCACTGCACAGAACAGGTAAGTATGACATGTTTCTTTAAAAAAAAAAAAATGTATAATCACTTTAATAGTATTCGCTGGTAAGTTTGGGTTTTATTAATTTTAAACAGCATTAGAAAAACCTTTGATGGTGAACCTGTGTTTTTCCGTATAGAGTTCTGCTCACCAGTTTGCATACCCTGGCAGAAATTGCGTAATTTTGGCATTGAGATTGAAAATTTTACTGATTATGTCAAAAAAAACTGTTTTTTTATTTAAGAATAGTGATCATAGAAAGCCATTTTATTATCAAAAAGTAAGTGATAACAGAAATCACCCACATGGCCATGATCAAAAGTTTACATACCCTGGAATGTTTGGCCTTGGTACAGACACACAAGGTGACACACATAGGTTAAAATGGCAATTAAAGGATTATCTTTTTAAGTAAAAAATAAGTTCACTTTTTTTTTTTCTTTTGCAGGTAAAAAAATGTGCATTTATTATTTTTGTCTGCAGGAGCCTGTAAAGCAGTTCACCAGCGATCAGCAGATCACTGGGGCCATGCAGGTCTCCTGCAGATCTGTCAGTATATCTGCTTGCCCGTACGGGATGTACGAGCAAGCAGATACACGGACAGGAAGAATCAATGAACTGCCACAGGACTCCACAGCACGATGGTAGTTTATTGAGGGCTACATGCTGACAGTCCCTAAGGTTGTTGGGAGTTGTAGTCTCTCATTCACAAAAGA
Organism: Staurois parvus; assembly: GCA_951230385.1. Lineage (NCBI taxonomy): Eukaryota > Metazoa > Chordata > Amphibia > Anura > Ranidae > Staurois > Staurois parvus. The sequence goes on from CATNWA010014102.1 coordinate 34,545, forward strand.
CTGAATGAGTGATGCAGCCGGAGCAGGTATAGCCCCTCCCAGCCACGCTTTTTTAAAGAAGGATCCCCACTAGCTGTCAAACTGGGGGGTAGTGGGAACCAGTCTGATTGTAACGTGTTACGAAAGGTGAACCTATCCTTTTAAAGGTTAAAAAGTTAAATTCCTACATCTGTGGCTTTTTAATTTGCAATTAGGGTCTGTGTATAAATAGTCAAGAAGTTTGTTAGCTCTCACGTAGATGCATTGAGCAGGTTAAATAATGAGCCATGGGGAGCAGAAAAGAACTGTCAAAAGACCTGCATAACAAGGTAATGGAACTTCATAAAGATGGAAAAGAATAATAAAAGCTATCCAAAGACTTGAACATGCTAGTCAGTACTGTTCAGTCACTTATTAAGAAGTGGAAAATTCAGAGATCTTTTAATACCAAGCTAAGGTCAAGTAGACCAAGAAAGATTGTTCCGCAACTGCCAGAAGAATTGTTATAAAGGAAAAACTCGCAGGTAACCTCAGGAGAAATACAGGCTGCTTTGGTAAAGGACGGTGTGGTTGTCTGCAGGAGCACAATACAACAATACTTGAACAAAAATGAGCTGCGTGGTTGAGCTGCCAGAAAGAAGCCTTTATTGCGCCAATGCCACAAAAAAAGTCCGGTTACAATATGCCTGACACCTTGACAAGCCTTACAGCTTCTGGCACTCTGTATTCTGGAGTGATAAGACCAAAATAGAACTTTATGGCCACAACCATGAGCGCTATGTTTGAAGAGGGGTCAACAAGGTCTATAGCAACAAGAATACCATCCCGTTTGTGTGGTGGTGGCTCACTGATGTTTTGGGGGTGTGAGCTCTAAGAGCACGGGCAATCTTGTTAAAATTGATGGCAAGATGAGTGTAGCATGTTATCAGTAAATATTTCCAGACAATTTGCATTCTTCTGAAAGCTGCTCATGAGACGCTCTTGGACTTTCCAGCATGACAGTGACCCTAAGCACAAGCCCAAGTTGACTTTCCCAGTGGTCACAGCAGAAAAAGTTGAAGGTTCTGGAGTGGCCATCAGTCTCCTGACATTAATATCATAGAACCACTTTGGGGGGAATGCCAACATGTGGTTCATTCAAGACGACCAAAGACTTTGCATGACCTGGAGGCTTTTTGCCAAGATAAATGGGCAGTTATACCACTTGCAAGAATTAGAGGCCTGATAGACAACTATTACAAAAGACTGCTTGTTAAAGGGGGCAATACACAGCATTAAGAACTAAGGGAATGCAGACTTTTGAACAGGGCTAATTTAATTTGTTTACTTATTGCCATGTTTTGTTTTATGATGGTGCCATTCTGTTATGAAATACAGTTGAATAACAGAATAAAGTTAAGAAATAAAAAATGTGTTTTGCCTGCTCATGGTTTCTTTAAAGTAGTACATACTGTATATTACCAGTTCTCCAAGGATATGCAAATTTTTGAGCACATCTGTAGGTAAAATAAACAAGCTCACATAAATGTATCCCTCCTTACCATACTGCTTATACATACTTTCCCTTCTGTCCCCCCCACCACCCTAATCACCTACCAGAGCAAATGGAACAAACACAGTGTAAGCTCCAAATTGTTCTGCTCCGAGGTTACAATGACTTCCTCCTATCGTCTCAAACAGGTTTCTCAAAAAGCTGACATGGATGATCTCTTTTAGCTATCTGTAAGTGGAGTGTTCTTCCCACTTACCACCAACGTAAGGGATATACTTTAGACAGCAAAGGAACATTCTTTCCATTGACTGACTATTACTGTAAGAGGGCCCTTCTTCCACTGACAACCGATGTAAGGGTGTCCCCTACCCAATAACCATTACTCTAAGGGGACCCTTCTTCACTGACCACTAATGTAAGGGGACATTTTGCTGACCACCAGGGTAAGGGGGCAATACACTGACCAGCAGTTCAAGGGAGCATTTCCCTGAAATTTGAAAGTTACTCCACGGGTTCATCTATGTTAAGGTTTTTAAAAGACTGAATTGCTAGGTATCCCTCTTCAAATCGGGCAGCTAAATGGAACAGAGAAGGAATGAGAGGAAGGAGAATATGAATAGTGGATGAGATGGGTGGATTGGCTAGCTGTTGAAGTGAACCTGTGTGGGTTTTTTTTTTTTTTTGTCCTATATGGACAGAACACAACTTTACTTTATAGTAAACCTCTGTTTTGAGAGAAATAGTGAATCTGGAATTGTTGGCCTCCTCCTGAAAATACTAGTTGCCTGGCTGTTCAATGGCATTACTACATTCTGAGGTACTAATTCAAAACAATCCACAATAGTTAGATCGAAGTCAGAGCTTTATCTGTTTACTTGTTCAAGATACATAACCTAAACTATTGAAACAAGGGGGTGAGCATGACATCCATTGACAACGCGGATAGTAGTGAGGCCTAGATTGTGGAACTGAGGTTCAGTGTCTGTTAAATGGGAGCTACTACTATCCTCAAAAGTATGATAACCCCAAATATTCAGTAACGTAGTGAATAAAACTGTGTAAAAGTGCTGCATAAGTTGACGGCACTATATAAGTACCTGTAATAAGTAAATTCACCAGAGTGAATGGCAGCAGTTGAAATTAGTAGTAACAGCAGTTCCCACACAGTATAAAATGTTTCCATGTGAGTGAACGAGAATTAATTCCGGTTCATTCACATGGAAACATTTTACACTGTGCGGGAATCGCTGTTACTATTTATTTACACTCTTGCCATTCACTCTGGTGAACAGAAGAATCTCCTTTTACACTGTTTTATTTAGTACATGACATCCAGGCAACCAGCATGTTGAAGATAGAATGGTCAGCAATGGCATCCTTTGTTTTGTCCTTGAGTTGTTTCCTTTCAGCTAAAAGTAAACTCCTTGCCAGAAAAAGCGCAATGCCCAAACTCCTGTATATGAATTCAAGCCTATTCAAAGGGTCACGTTGTCTCTGGCTCTCAGTAAAATTGTAACAAGTGCTTCATGTTTTAGAGATATACTTACAGTAAATAAGTAAATAAGATATGCTTTTATTCTGGTTCTGGCAACACTATCTTGAGCAGGAACAAGTATGCATCCAGTGAAGGCCAAACTGCTGACCTACATGCTTGTTAATGATAATTACCTGGAATTGGAAACCCTAATTGATTCTAGGTTCCACATGGCAGTGTGCTTCCAACTTTGGAATATTTTCTGTGAACTCATGCCTGAAATGTGTAACAGAGCAGTATTAGCCACTCAACAGAATTGTTACCAGGGTGTGCCAAGGGAGCAGTGGCATAAATAACAAGGAGGGAATGCCCAGATAAACACAATGGTGGAAGGATATTATATCTTGATTGATGGAGGCTTCACCTCCCTGTTATGTTAATACACAGGCTGAAGGGGTGTGACATAGCCAGTGGCTGGAATGCATCCACCCACATGTTGTTGCCAAAAAATAAAGATCTGATTTCAAAAAGATATTTGTATTACAATTTAAAACAGTTTATTGATATTTATATTTTCTCCCATATCCAAAGGCTGTTTGTTGTTTTTTATCTTGAATTAAAACATTTTTCATTTCAAATCAATTCGCTAAATTACTAACTTTGTTTCATTGCATTCGTAACAAAATTTGTTTAGTTTCATTTGTTAGTTTTTGACCGGATATGAATTTTTCCAGTGGATTCAGAGTCTTTTGGATTGATTTCGATAATTTAAATTCAAATTCATTGTGAAGAATAGCTGGTTCCATTCGAATTTTGAAAGACTTTATATTCTTTCTATTCTTTTCTGTTCCTTTTCTATTGTGTTTTTTATTTTCTATTCTTTTAGATATTAGAATTTCGGAAGATGGCTATATTCTCTTTTATTTTCTATTTTACTTTCTATTCTTTTCTATTGCTTTATTTTCTGTTCTATTCTTTTCTATTTTGTTTAATGCTATTCTTTTTTTTTTAAATAAAAATTTTGGAAGACAGCTATATTATAAAACTAATACACATAGTTTTTGAAGGAAATCAGCAATAGTCTGCAAAATGTTTCTAATTTGTTTTAGAGTTCAATTCGCATTTCAGACAAAATTTCATTAGTTCTGATTTATTTACATTTATTACTAATGTAATTTGGAAATTAGGATACATCCGAATCTCCGAATAACAAAAATTTTGTCCGGATTTCATTTCACAACAAACCACACATGTCTAATTTTGAACGTGACCAGCAGCAATGGACTAGAAGCTACTCCTGCCATTGTTTTCCTATAGACAGGCTGGGAAAGAGCTGGGTCATGTGACAACTGTCTATTGATGAGGAAAAAAAGGTACTTTTTAGATTTTTTTTTTTTTTTCTTTTTTTTTTTTTAATAAAATAAATACAGTGCCATCATCCATGTACAGAAAGAAATGGGATTATGTTAATTAGTGTGTGTTTAGTATCACTTTAATTAAACAAGCTGCTGCAAGTAGCTATTTGGCTACCATGCATCACTGCACCAGATTGTGCACACTCCAGTTTTAGTAAATCAACCCCTATGTGTTTGTGTATGCATCTGGCAGGGATGTACAATATATATCGCCCGACGACCAGAACATGTAGTTCCAGGTGCCGGGCAGGTAGTGTTGTTGCTTTTTTTTTTTTTTTTTCTCCTGTAGCTCTGAGGGCAAGCAGCGGGATTCACCTGTCAGTTGGAAGCATTCGGGCAGCTGCACTGCTGCCCGATTGCTTCCACACAGCCCACTATAGTGTTGGCCTCCACCATACTGCCCGCTATGTCTCCCGGGCTCCGCTTGCCCACCTGCGGGCCTAGGACCTGTTCGGCGTGTGCTGGTGGGTCCTGACCCGGAAGTGATATTTGGACATCACTTCTGGGTCCCTCGTTAACAAATTTCCTAGACATGGAGGCTGGGAAAAAATGTAATGCAAAGACCTTGGATGTTTCAATAAAGAGAACCTGTCACAAAAAATCATCACATAGGGAGACTTTTTTTTTTTTGTCTTTTTTTTATATGATTTAAAAAAAAACCACATTTTTTTAATTGTAAAAAATCAAAGTTACACCCAAGCACAGAACCGCCCCCCACTCCCACCCCCACATATACACACGTACAAACATAAAAGCACACCCTACGCATTAATACATTGATTGCAGTACACATGCTACATTTTGCCACACTCAAATTTAAGGTGTGACATGTTGGATATCTATTTACTAAATTGGGTAACGTATTGATTTTTGTGCCCTAAAATTAACTTTAAGTGTGTATTTTACTGACATTTTGCATTTCCTAGACCTTTGTGGTAATAATGTGACATAGTGACATAAACTATTTTTTTTTGGGGGGGGGTTTCTCTTCTGTTTTTATAAGCCCCAGACATTTCTAAAAATACCTCAGATTTAAATACGGCTTTGGTTAAAATTATTATTACTATTTTTTGTTATCTGGACAAGTAGATTGTCATGAGGGACAAGTAGATTAGAACACCAATTTAGTCCCCCGGACAAGTAATTTTTAAAAAAATTTCCACAGCCCTGATCTGAGTGTGCATATATATTGTATGTAAGAGTGTGTTTTTGTATGTGTGTACACTGTTTGTTTGCTGTGTTGTATATGACATGAATGAATAACAATAACGTGTAGTGCAACAGACTAATATCTCATATAAAAAAAAAAGGGCTACTGAGGAAGCCTGAATATGGGGCATAATGCGTATAGGTGGAAGAAGATGTTTTTAACTAATGACCATCCAGGACAGCGGGGTGGTGAGCAATATAACAAAATTATACAATATATGCTGGCTTGTTTTTTTTTTGTTGTGTGGTTTTTTTTTTTTGTGTTTTTGTAAGTGTTTTTAATAAATTGTTTTATAAATAGAGAGCACTATGGTTCCACTTTTCTGTTTTTCCATAATACATATTATATGAGGGCATCAGCTGGAGGAGTATATACTGTGGTGGTGCCGGGAGAAGAGCTGGAGGAAGACCACAGAGTTTACACAAGTCTGTCCACATGTTGAGCGCATAATGACCTATTGATGAGTTCCTAAAGTGAGGTGAGCAGGTTTCTCACCTAATGCTGTTGGCACTGAAGAAGAACGAAGATTTCTTATGCACAGTGGTGTAAAATACTTTTTTATGGGGCTTTAATTATTGTTTAATATTTATTTTTATATGAGATATTAGTCTGTTGTGCTACACTTTATTGTTCATTTTGGTACAGGTGTTGTGAGATCACAAACAGTGTTTTAGCCGCAATTATTTATAGCAATATCATATTATTTTAGGGTGTGTTGCACTGATTGAATAGGGGTTTAGATTGTATATGACGTACTTGTAACCCCTGCGCTCTATAAATGGTCCTGCATGGGAGGCTGCAGTTGGGATTTGTAGACCCGAGCACTCATACGAGGGCCAAGTTCCGTGATAATAACCAATTACCCTACCAGCATGTCTTTTGGGAGTGTGGGTGGAAATCGGAGTACTTAAAAGAAACCCATGTAAGCACAGGGAGAACATGCAAACTCCATGCGTATATTGGCCTGGGCAGGTTTTGCCATCCTCATGGAACTATTTTCTTGACACATTCTAGGGCATTGTTTTTGACTGCTGTATGTTGCATGTCTGAGCCTTTACTATGTAGTGTTTAGCTGTTTTTAAGGCTAGTAGGAAATGTAAGAAGTTCAGGTAACCTGATCGGAGTGAAGCATGACACCAGCAGGACTGCAGCACTAATTATAGAACACGTGCGTCAGTGACCTTTGGCGTGTTGGATAAACTGGTCACATTAGTTCACTTTCATTTTGGATCTCAATTCTAACCGCAGATAGTACATGAATGAAATGCCTTCATGAAGTATATAAACCATCCAAACTCATCACAGTCCTCTTTCTTGATATATAACTGCCTGAGATGAGAAGTTTTCATTTAATACACAGAAGGTGTATATAGACATTAGATGACAATTATCCAATTCTGCAGATGCTACTTTCCTGGCTGTCATGGTGACCCTCTGGTTTCAATACTTATAGTCACAGACATGGAGCAAGTATATTGATGAGGACTTTTGATTTCCTTGATCTGCATAATTGTTCCAGGTCAGTGGCACAGAACATATTCACATATTCAAGCCAGAGAAAGACAGGCAGGCAATTAGCCTTTTCAAAACGAGATCAGCAGTGGCAGCATTTTATATAAAACTAGCTAGATAGAGTGATGGTCATGACATCCATTTCAGTCCACCACATACCTCTCACAGGTAAAGTTGCTATTTTTTAACTACCTGCTGTTCTCCCGAAGAGTTCAATGTGACTCTTTCAAGAGAAAAGTATGGAGGGGCCATTACTGGGACTTTTTTTGAAAATGACTTTAATACAGACAAGTGTCAGAATTACTTACAGCAAGGGACCTAGCATTCTCAGTCACAGGTCCTGTCAGTTTCATTCATGACTGAGTCACTTTTATCTGGTCTGCTGTGAATGTGAATATAAACATGCATGTTTGTGGTTTCCTCTAAAAGTGGTTAGTTGCTTTGGATGGCTAGGGAGACATCAAGGATCTAAAAGACCCCTGATGTCTCCATAAGGAGTACCTGTCACCTTCCCATAGCTATCACAAGGGGGCTTATTTGCCGTCTTGTCATAACAATACAGTTAAATTAAAAAAAAAATTAAAAGCATCACTGCGCATACACACAAATGGGTGTATCTGTCTGGCACACAAAATGTTAAATGGTGATTTCGCCACACAGGTAATATCGATATTGCTGCAAATGTCAGAGTGAGAGCAATTTGAGGGTCCTAATTCACGATTAACCCCAAACTGATAACCTGTAAAGGCTTTTAAAGTGTCACTTATGAACAATTTTAGGTATTATAGTTTACCATTTCAGAGGTGTGCACAATTTTAAATGGCAGGTTTGGTATCTATTTGCTCAACCTCATCTTTTATCTTTTCCCAAAAACGTAAATATTATGTTGTGTTTATGTACACTAAAATTTAAGTGCATTTTTTTTACTGAACAGTTTTGATAAATGGTTGCGCAAATACCATGTGACATAAAAAATTGCAACAGCCACCGTTTTATTCTTCAATTCCTCTGATGTTATAGAAAATATTTAATTTATAGGGTATCTAGATAATGAGAGATTCATTGGCTGCACAAGTCTGTCAGCAAATCACAAATGTCAAAAGTAGGTTTCCTAAATGTCATGTCACTGACCCTCTTGCCCATGTTTTCACATACAACGTACAGTAGGACTAGTGGTCACTATGGTCTTGAATTGTACACGAGAACATGCACTCCCACATCCTGGGGCTGGTGAGAAGAGAACCTATATTGACTTTGTTAAATCATTCCCTTGAATATCTTTGAGGGCCACAAATGTTATAATATATTAAGTTCCCAGGGTTCTTTTTTAGCTGTTTGCCTGGACTTCTACACAATATACATTTTTATGTTTTAGAATTGAATGTAAGCCTGCACTCACTAGATATTAGCAGTCATTTATTGATTTATGGGCAGTATTGGTACAATTGTGTTTTTTTAATATTGTATGATTATAGCAGTACTTAAAAGATGAGCTGAGCATAAAACAATCTTTTTCCCATCCCCCAGCTGTGTCCATAATATTTCCTACTGGAAGATCTTGGCTTCCCATAAAGCTGCATGCAGCCACTGAGCTCTGTACAGTCCTGTGAAATATACATATTCTCCCTCCTTTTAACTTCATGTCCTAGAAAAGAAGTGAGCAATCTGCAGGAGGTCAAACCATGAATCGTCATTTCATTTTATCCACATTTCTGAAGACCTTTCACAGCATGATGCTTTCCCTTTAAAGGAAGCTTTATATTTAAGATGTCCCAGTTATGTATTGTTACTTCTTTTTATGTTATGTGAAGATTTCATTCCCAAAAAGCCACCATGTCCTTCTAGTAGAATTCTCTGAAAGAAATGTTCTGCGTCTAAAAATATATTCCAAACATAATATACAATTACAGTTGTTTTACCTGGAACTGAGGGCTTCCTTTTGTCTTTTATTGTATGAACACATGTCATGTTATTTTGGTTCAGCGTATTTGACCTTTGGGGTCTCTAAATGGTTCTGGATGATCGAAATTCTCTATAGAATTAAGCCTATGGTTCCATGGAGTTTAGCTTGTAGTATCCACTTGAGGGAAACAAAAAGGAAAGAAGTGAGTCATTGCCAACCTCCTACTGTAATTTGTAAAAAAAAAAAATGCAGACCTATATATGATCCTGTGTCAGTGTTTTCATATGGGGCAGAAACCTTTTTTGAATGTTACTGTGGAAAATAACAAAATATCATGCTGCCTGCTCCATTTCTGTTTTACCCTCTACATAACTCTGTGCTTGTACTGCCTGCTCCGAGTACTCTGGATACATACCAGTAAGATATTTATATAGTGATGACTATCACCACTTTTTAGCAACATACATATTCCCAGCCCCTCAGGGAACTTACAATCCCTCTACCCTCACACTACTCATCCTAGACCATGTTTGCTAATTTAACCTACCAGCATGTCTTTCAAAACTGCTACTAATTGATCTATCTAATGCACACATACTACCAAGTGGTGCACTGTACTCACCACTTTTAGCTTATTGGGTGACCCACACTTTCACTTGGTACTCTCACTTTAGCCACTGTAGTATCCTGGGTAGTGGTACCAAGCAACAGTAATGTACTAAATCCTGATCTGATCAGTAGGTGGCAACAAAATATCATGCTGCCTGCCATCATACCCCTCTACACTCCTCTCCAGTGCCATACTGCTCCGATACCCAGTAAACTCTCCCTTTTAGCACTACTACCAGCATACATACTACCTCCAGCACATGTTGCCTGCTTTCAAAACTGCTACACTCTTCTCCTGCACATACTACCTGCACTGCTCTCCACCACATACTTTCTGCCCTCATACTCTCTCTCTCTACAGCACACATACTACCCAGTCATACCCTCTACACGCCTCTCCTCACTCTACCTGCCGCCATACCCTCGACACTCTTCTCCAGCACATACTACCTGTGCCATACCCTCTGCACTCCTCTCTGGCACATACTACCTGCCGCCCATGCTGCTCTATGGGAAATACTGCCCACTGTCTTACCCTCTGCGCTCCTCTCTGGCACATGCTGCCCACTGTCATACCCTCTGCGCTCCTCTCCGGCACATGCTGCCCGCTGTCATACCCTGTGCGCTCCTCTCCGGCACATGCTGCCCGCTGTCATACCCTGTGCCTCCTCTCCGGCACATGCTGCCCACTGTCATACCCTGTGCCCTCCTCTCCGGCACATGCTGCCCACTGTCATACCCCTGTGCCCTCCTCTCCGGCACATGCTGCCCACTGTCATACCCTGTGCCCTCCTCTCCGGCACATGCTGCCCACTGTCATACCCTGTGCCCTCTCTCCGGCACATGCTGCCCACTGTCATACCCTGTGCCCTCCTCTCCGGCACATGCTGCCCACTGTCATACCCTCTGCGCTCTCTTCGGCACATGCTGCCCACTGTCATACCCTCTGCCCGCCTCATACCCTCTCGCCTCTCTTCACATACTGCCTACCGCCATACCCTCTGCGCTCCTCTCCGGCACATGCTGCCCTCTGTCATACCCTCTGCTCCTCTCTTCGGCACATACTGCCTACCGCCATACCCTCTGCGCTTCTCTTTAGCACATACTGCCTGCTATCATACCATTTGCACTTTTGTCCTGCACATACTACCTGCTGTATATACTGAATGCTAAGACACTGCTTTATCATTGTTTGTCTCCCCAGCCTTGCCTGTTCTTAAATGGGCATGTATTTGTAAGTATATATGTTACTACAAATGACCTTGTGGTTCATTTTCACATAAAAACAAGGTTTATTGGTAAAAAAAAAAGGGCTGGATTTTACATTCATTACTTTTATTGCAAGTAGTGGGAAAACTGAAAACTTGCCATTTGAAGTGGAAGACAATGTGTTTTTTTTTTTTTTTTTTCTACTTGTAATTCACCATAACTTCCCATTAGTATATCCTTGTTTCATAGAAATCCGGATAAAGATAAATGTAGCGCTATTTGTTTTAAGCCGGTCTTGTGAATCGTCAGCAGCGTCAAAGCCTTTTTACTGTGACTTCACATAGAACAAGGTGACCACACAGCAGGAGGGGATGCTTGCCATTTCCATTTAACCTAAATATCTTTCAGATGTCAGCTTTTCACAGCATGATGCTTTCCGTTTGGATATATTGTGCAGAAGCTTTACGTTTAATACATTACAGTTCTATATTGTCACTTTGTTTATGTTTCTGTCTGTAATTGTTTCATTCCCAGAGACCACTACATCCGTATTTATTATCCGTTCTTCGTAAAACTGCCAGGAGTGTTCCAGATCTAACATTCTTCTAAGAATTTTACTCAGTCCTACAAGGAGACATCCAGATCCGGACCTATGTAAAAATGACCTGGCAGAGACTTAATATACCATCACTAGGTGTCAATATTTGATATATGTAGATTACTACTACAGCCTGGTTGTTGTACTTGTGCTAGTTTATACACTGCCCTCTGATTTCTGTCTAGTTGACCCCTGGACGGACAGCAGAATTTGAAAGCATGTATTATGTTTCAATTAAACATAATCTTAAATCTGGTCTGCAGCCACATAGATATTTACAGTGTTTCCGTTTTATGAATGAATTTGTTAATCAGCAATGGACACTGACCATGGTTGGACGTTTTGGGTACAAGAGGTGGGGTAGATTTGTTTTGCCAAGTCCAGATCCATTTTTTCTTCAGTAAATGGGCAAGGACCTTGACGCGATCGCACGATCGCCGCCACCAACATGCGACAATCGCACAACCGCGACCAACAATAATACGTCACGCCCGCGGCGTCAGACCCCACACCTTCCCACCAAACTCGTGACCGAAGGACTGGCCGATCTAAAACCACGGTGTGATGCGCGTAAAAAGGCCACACCCAGCTGCACCCTGCACAGCGATTGTCCAGCTAATGGGCTACAATCGGTGCCTGCAGCCTGAATGCGCTTGTTACTGGGTCGGGTTAATTACGCAACTAACCCTCTACTGCCACCACCACTTTTGTCGGAGACTGGGAAACTCCCGTTATCAAATATACACTATAATGACTGAAAAGTCGCCTGTCCAATACGGTCACCGCAGGCCAATTGGGCAGAGGATTAAACACAGTAGCGTCTCTTCAAAAGGCAGGAATTCGTGAATTGCAAGTAAGCGCTTAGAAACAGTTTAACACTGTCAGTAAGAAATCTTTTTTACTAAAAGAGTTAAACAGGTGCAATAAAATATTTACAGAAAAAGATGTAACTAAGATATATATCTTTATATACACATATAAAGGTACAGCAAAGAGCTAATAGGAAGGAAGTTACAGGGTTAAGTTACTTGCCAATATGCCTTGGTTTGTAAGCAGATCCAAGTTGCAGAGCAGGAAGGGTCTTTGATCTCCTCTGTTACGATGTTAAGATCAGGAGATGTGTTTAGCTTAGCTTTAGGCTTGTCAGCCTGTCTTTTTAAAATCCCCCTGCAAGGGGGGGGAGGGGGGGATGGCTCTGCACACTGGCCACTACGCTGTTTTGGGAGGGGTCAGTTGGGAGAACTCTGAATTAGAACCAACATCTGTCATAATCCATGACATGAAACATAGGGGAAAAAACCTGACCCAGAGGAATGTTCATTTCATTCTGTCATCTTTAACTGTTAGGTTTTGTGAGGTTACAATCTCTTTCAATTCCGGGGAGAAACTGCCTTATCTGTTTTATGATGGGTGAGCCTACGCAAGTTCTGGGGTCACGCTGGCCTTATCAGGACTGTAGGTGAGGAAGGCTACACTTCCGCAGACTGCCTGGCAGCGGACTAAGGATACCTTAACCTCGGTTGACCCACACCATCTGTCAGGATATAACGTTTGCCTCTCAGGAAGGGAGGGGGTAGGAAATGAAGGACTTCTCTGATGAGCAAGTTTGCTACAGACCTCTTTACATATTCACTAGGACAGGGGCAGGTTAATGGCACTTTAGATCTCACCCAATTCCCATATTTCCCCCTGTGAAAACTGAGATGCAAAAGAGCTTGGTTCCCTTTGGCACCCGACATGGTTTTTTTGAGACAGAGATCCCATGTGTATAGGCAAGGGGTCTAAAGTGGATGCCTTTAAAAGCTCACCAAGACCGCAAGCAAAGGTAAGAGACCTTAAAGGTGGAAAGGAGACTGATGCTTGTGGAAGACAGATGTTTTGGGAAGGAAGCATATCAGGTGTCGTTTATATCTAGGGACAGCAAAAAAGGCGTGAACCCCTTGCTATATTAAGATGTATATTATACCAAATATTTTTTTACATGTTAATTAGGAAATAAAATATTCAAAATTTAAAGAAAGTGGACAGGATCCAGCAAATCAACCAATATTTGCTACCTGTGATTTGGTTTAAATTAAGCTGGATTTTGATTCACATGGTTGGGTTTGCCCATCTCCAGTATACTGTAGGTGTTTGTGTTTTTATTTGGTTTCACACAGCTGACTATAGCTAAACTTTAACTTAAGGGCCCTTTCACACTAATCAGTTTTTCAGTTAAAAAAAGCAGAAGAAAAATGCATGGAAAAAATGCATCCATTTAAATCTTATGCTCTTCATACCAGTCAGTTGCCTTTCAGTTGGGTTTTTGGCTGCTCTCACACTGCTCTATTGCAAAAATCCTGTAAAAAGGAATAATCTACTTTTTTTAAACTGAAAAACTGATGAGTGTGCACCAAACATGCAGCAAGCAGGACTTTTAAAAACCCAACTGACTGGTGTGTGAAGAGTTCCACAGGATTTAAAGGGATGCATTATGTGTGTTTTACCACGCTTTTGCAATTGAGCACTGTGAAAGCAGCCAAAAATGCAACTGACCTGAATGAAGAGTTCCATAGGATTTAAAGGAGTGCATTATGCATTTTTACTGCACTTTTGCAATGGAGCAATGTGAAAGCAAAAAATGGAACATAAATGCAACTGACCAGTGTGAAGAGTTGCATAGGATTTAAAGGGATGTATTTTTCATGAATTTGTTTTCCATTTTGTTTGTTTTTCTTTATTGAAAAACTGATCAACAACTGATCAGTGTGAAAGGGTCTTAAATGTGCACTCTAGGCAGATACAAAAAGAAACATCAAATGAATGCAGTAGTGCACTTATTTGTTTTTGTGTATAAAATATATATTTGTATTCCCTGTTCAGCAGCACTCAGATTTGTAGAGACAGGAGCAGCGGTAGGAGCCAATCAGGTGTCCAGTATGTGCTGATGAGGAACATGCTGACAAAAGGTGAGAGCAGAGAGATGACCCATCAGTCAGCTGCTGCTCTTTCACTTTACAATAATGTGCTAGGACAGAGAGGTGATCAATCTTCATTCTAGCATTGCAGGACAGGAGAGTAAAGTCAATTCAACAGGCTGGTTGTGTTGTATGTCAGGGTTGTGAATATTTCAGAACTGGATGGATGATGCACATTCTTTGGATAGTAAAACGGCTCACATATACGCATTTCATCTGTGTATTTAACTGCCTTATTGGAGTGCTTAATACATAGGAGGATAGATCATACCTAGAGCTCTTTGTAAAGATACCAGGTTTTTACACAGCATTAATTTTACTTTATCTGAATTGTTGCAATTGCAGTATGTGAACTTCGATCGCCGTCTATGGGTGAATTCATGTGGGGTCTGGAGTCATCTGGGTGGTTAAAGCACATCAAGACCATATTGGATGCCGGCATCTTCATTGCCAAGGTATAGTTCCTGCATCTCATTTTCACAAATTAGGTGACTTAAAATGCTATTTATTTGAATTGTACATCCCAGGATAATCCAATACAGTCCAGATTGCCCTTAATTCATAGATTTCACCATTTTTCAAGCCATAATCAAGGGTGCCTTTTTAAACCACTGAAAAGCATGTTCTCTTTTCGAGTTGATAATAAAAAAATAGATTCCTCCTTATAACTTCATCCATATTAAGAGGAGAGCTGAGCCATGGCCCCTGTTTTTCAGAGAGCCACCTAAAGTCCTTACACCAGACAAGACACCCAATCTGGGTTCTACTCAAATCGAGATTCAGTGTTCCACACCATCCTCATACCAAGTAATTCAGGAAACATGGCAAGGCACAGGCCAAGTTATAAGACCAGAACTATTTCTTTTAGAAGAGTGAAGCCTAAAGGATACATTGGCCCTTCTTGACTTATTAGTAATGAGAGGTTTGGAAACGGGTTGGAAAAGGAATATCGTAGCAACACTTTGGCCTGAGTCCTGAGCCGGGCTGTGTGTTTCCATAGACACACTGTTTGACTCGACCCCAACCCCCACTCCCTTCCCATTGGATTTGACTGACAGCAGAAGAAGCTAATGGCTTCTTCATATTTGAAAAATTAAACTACTTCTGCAAACAAAGTCTGTAATTTTGACCTGTAGATAAAGATTGTTGATGGTAGATTCAGATTGCTTGTGTTTTAATTTTGGTTTGCAGTGTTGCTAGTTAAACCTACAGGGCAATTTCTGGTAATGTGCAAATACATTCTACTAATTTTTTGCTGAAATTTCTTGCCCATTCCTAGTCATTTTAATAACATTAAACTACAAAGCAGCTTGCCTATGTTATATCATTTTATTTATCAGTAGGATTTTTTTTTTTTTTTTTTTGTGTTTCTTGCAGGCAGTGGCTGAAGAAGGGACTAGTGTGCTCGTCCACTGTTCTGATGGGTGGGACCGCACAGCTCAGGTTTGCTCAGTGGCAAGTCTACTCCTTGACCCATACTACAGAACAATCAAAGGCTTTATGGTAAGAGATTCAGTGCAGTTGTGTTACGTTTGCTTTGTTATTTTTTGTATAATCAATCGCTTATTTCCAGATATATTCTAATACAGTTATTTGTGTTGGTTGTCTTTTAGGTATTGATTGAGAAAGATTGGATTTCATTTGGCCATAAATTTAATCACAGGTAATGTAGAAAAATGACGAGTATTCTGTAGACATGAATGTGTGTTGTGTTTCCCCCCCCCAACAGTTCTAGCCTGCGTACTTCTAAGTTCCTCTCTCATCTCTGAAGGCAAACATAGAGGTCTATTTACAGAACATTCATTTAATAAATGTCAAATATGTTTGTGCATGCTGCACCAATTTTGGCTGTAGTTTCTCCAATTGAGTAATCCCAATGATAGTTCGCTCCCTCTGTTAGCCGAAATCTGGTATATTTTTTCCTTGATGTATTTCAGAAAACTATACCACATTATGGCCACTAGAAGGAGCTGACATTCATAGTCATTCATTTGTTTGAGAAATTCCGTGTCAAAATTCAAGCAGCATGCACAGATGTGTCTGAGGTTCTTCAAACAAATGTTGTGTAGCTATACCCCATTGAATGAAGGAGACACAATAGAGAGAGGGCACTGCTGAAAGCAATGCCAACTAGATAACTTGTTAAACAGAAACTGCAGGTAAGTAAAGTCATTAAGAATTTGCCACTGTGCTGAAGTCTAGGCCATACAGTTGAATTCTGTGTTCATACTAAGAACCAGTAGAGGTAAAGGAACTGAAAGAATCTGTTTGCTGTGAAGACCTCTGGGCAGACATGCTTTATCATGGAGATTCATCCTTTGTTGGGGGGGGGGGGGGGACTGCAGGAAGCTAAGAGGTGATGGCCCAATGAAAACCGCCTTCGCAGCCTTCAAACTCTTTGGGAAGCACAATTCTTTGTGGAAGGTATTATGATTACCATGGCTACACTTTTAATTAGGTTTGAGATGATGTTTCCACAGTTCTGGATTACTAGGAAAAAGGCTTTTGCATGAAAAATAGAGGCCCTGAGCAGGTAGACTGCATCCCCTGTATACATTATCGTATGTAGTGTACTTTTTTTTTTTTTTTTTTTTTTTTTTTTTTTAATATATGCAATGTGTTCAGTATGTACTGGCACTCATACCAAGACTTCATAGGCTTTGTTGTGTAAGGACTGTTAAACACTGTTTATGGTTACCGGCTCTTCCTCGGAAGGCCATCAGGCTGTGGTAATTTAAGTGATTAAGACAAGTACACCACTTTCTCCATGTTAGAGATGGGGCGGTCGTGGGCTTTAGCACCTAGGACCTACTCATCTTTCTTGGACAGCATGTGATGTCACTGTCTGGAATAATCGATACCGTATCGATCTTTTGTACTTTGATACCTGTTTTTTGCATGGACATAAAAAAGAACTGTTAAAGAAATCTCTGTTTCTGCTACTGCTCTGGATTTTTGCAGCCTTCACTGGTTGTGTTATGCATTTGCCAGGTTGCTATGTTTAACATTTCTGTAATAGAAAACGTACAGAAAGTTTAAGTGAAGCCTTATGTAAGTTTCCAAACATTCAGCACACCATGGCTAAGTAAAACATTCAGTGAAAGGATAAAAGGAAGTACCAAATAGTGTATATTTTTCTTGGGTCTTTCCTGTGGTCCTCTGCAGGTGTTTTGTGCATTCAAAGCACCAGAGGGAACACTGCAGGATTTTTGTCTTTCTGCGCTTTAGTTTAATGTGCTAGTTTTGTGCTTTACACCCTCACATATAAACTACAATGACCTGCTTATGCTCTAACCATTGTTATAGATATATAGACGGAGGTTTGGCATGTGCTAGAGCTTCTTCTAGCTTCCAGTGGGTGGTATTAGGTGGGTACCAGGAGACCATGACACTCAGCAGCCCCCTAAACTGTACTTGGAAGACCTAGGGACACTGTTTGCAGTTCAAGACACAGTGGTCAGGGAGGGGGCACATTAATGACCAGTTTTTTATAGTAGTTTTCAGTTGTGGCATGTAGAGGGTTACTAGATTAGGCTGTCATGAAGGAAGTGCAGGGAGACGATCATAATAACTGATGCAGGAAGTGCATGCACACATT